>JARACY010000065.1:0-165997 GCA_029255725.1 Scrobipalpa atriplicella
CATAGTACACAACACAGGGTGAAATTTCAAATATGTAAAATGGAAATAGTACCTACACGTTCTACTGTTTAATTATACCGCCATTACCGGGTGTAAGGGACAGCGTACCGCAAACTAATAGGGATTGTTCAATAAACGAAACTGAACAACATTCAACAGGAAATTCTTTCAGGATAATAAAAAATAATCCATACATATTCAATAAAAAGAATACGTATATGACGTTACGATATGACGTATCATTCGAGGTATCACAAAAAAATATTGAACAGTTTCGTATCTGGAGAAGCCCAAACTTGGAATGTTTTTTTTTTTTGTGTTTATTTAGAATTAGTGACCAATTGTAATGGTGTGATATATTTTTAGAATCAGCTCAAAATGCTCTTTCATAATTAAATGATACCACACACGGCATCCAATGTTGATACTCGATTTGTAAAAAAAAAAGTTTTTTAAAAACTGCGTGCGAGAATTTTAGACTGCTGCAAATCTGGATTTAGACTATCTAGGTGGACCCAAACAACATACCAAAAATGCGGCTTTACCGCAATTATTCCTGTTTCAGCCTTTTTATTTGTAAGATATGACGTACCTATTTTGTTTTGCGACCCTTATCTCTTCTAGGTGAGTGTGAACAGAATTTTGAATTTTGATCTATTCAAAACAATAATATTAAAACAAGCTACTAAACTTACCACACAAACATCTGCTCCAAACCAAACAAAATCAGCAAATTGCTTAAATTGAGTAGCAACCATAAATCTACAGAAACTCTTTTGGAACTCAACGAGACCTGTGGTACTTAATTCCATTAAAATCACCATTGCACGTTCACCCGTAAATGGATTCCACGAAAATTCCGAGAAATCAAATTACTTCGGAATTAATCTGGCCATTATTCTGTAAATGCTTTTCGTAACGTTATTTATTTATAAGCCAGCTTCTTGCTTTCAAGCGATTTGAGTGGCGTGCGAAATAAAATCGGGTGGCCAGGAGTTCTGGCTGAATTTGCCAATACACTTGAATAGATGAGAAAAGGTATCGCCGAGTCCATTTAACGCTCAGCGCCCTAATTGTGTATCGATTTTGGAATTGGAACGGTTTCAGTTTAGTTTCGTTTCTTTTCGTCGGGCTCTTTTCTTATTTTATTAGATAGATATTTTTTGTTAAAAAAGAGTAAAAAAAAAATAAGTGTGATTTCATAATTATATAAAAACGGTCAAAATTATTTTATATTTCTTATTTTTATTTCACTTTAATAAAGTACCTATTCCTTATAGGTACTTGAGTTACTATGTTCTAACTAATTTTTTTTTTATACATACCCTATTCCAAATCAAATACAGGCTAGGACGAAACGAGCCTTATTTATGAAAACAGGTCAACATTTGAATTTTCAACAGTATACTAAACTCTCACAGTTTATTAAAGCGTCGTAAGTTGCTCAGTTTAATGTGAATATAAAGTTTTCTTGATTTTTTTTTCAAAATAGTCTCGCTTTTATCCCATAAAAGGAACGGGAACGCTTAGTATAAAATACATTTTGTAGATACCTAAATATTGACAACAATAATTTTAAAAGAAAACTTTGTAATGTGACAGTTTCAGGTTATCAGTCAGCTGCTCTACTTTATGTTTGGAGATGTATTTGGAAAATTCTGATACTGTGTTGCTCTCAGTTCCGTTAAATGCACAACATGGACACCCTACAAAGCGTTGTATATTCCACTGAAGTATGACGTGTATGTAATTACTTAGCGGCGTATCGCGCAGTCATGCCCTGTCATTTACGCTAACGCCGGCCGCTGCGTTGAGCCCGCTTCAGAGAGATTGTACAAAGTGAGAATTTTTCA
Organism: Scrobipalpa atriplicella; assembly: GCA_029255725.1. Lineage (NCBI taxonomy): Eukaryota > Metazoa > Arthropoda > Insecta > Lepidoptera > Gelechiidae > Scrobipalpa > Scrobipalpa atriplicella. Next base: position 1,854 of record JARACY010000065.1, read on the forward strand.
CCTTTTATTAGGGTTTTTGTCAACATCCTCGCTTGATTGCTGGCGGCTTTGTAGTGTTAAACAAATTACACTGCAAAATATGTTAATTTTATCTCAGACCAGTAAAAAGTTGAGTAATAATGTAAAGACCTAAGGTTATTGAAGGCTGCTGTAACGTTCCAAAAATGTTACAGTTTTGGCGTTTTTTTAAAGCCATTCCCTGTCATTTTCACTAAAGCTGGTCTTCAGAGGCTACAGGGGTATAATGTGAGAATTTTTCGCCTTTCATTACTGACCGGACCGACTTTATTACTGACCATGTGGTGTTCTTATAAATAAAATGTATGAAGATTATTATCCAATAATTAATTAATGTATATGTTGAAGTATAAAAACGGTTACAAAATGGTTATTTATAAAATACTTATTTTAGTTCTGACAACTATCTTCTGAGCTAATGTAAATTTTCATGATAGTAGAAAAAGTAATGTTGAAAAGAGAAATGTAGAAACACTGTTTTTCTAATAAATTTATCAAATCTGGCAAGAGTTTTAAGTTCTAAAATGGCGGGAATGAAAATCTAGTTCTAGTATAGGTATTTAAGCATTTTCCCTGCAGAACTTAACTGAAACAAGTAAACAGTGGCGCGTACCTTTTATCTAGAATAGCAATCTCTAAAGGGAATTTTTAGTGCGACGTCGACCAATGGACTTTCGTCCCTTTTTCAGTATGTTTTTTTTTTTTCTTTTACCGATTTTTTTTTAAGCGATATATGCTTGGAAGATTTTTTTTAATTGCGATGAAGTAACTTATTGACTATAATAATTATCACTAAACTGAAAAAATACCTTTTTTAATTTGGTTTGTGCTGGCCGGTAAAAACAAACATGTTATTTATAAAATTTTGTTCTTATGGAAAGATTTGTAGGTGTACATTGACAATATTCTTGAGTGTATCTTTTGAGAAAATTGTAGACGGCGATCGTTCTTAAAATGTTTTTCCGATTTTCTTTCAGGTATTCAATGATTTCCGTTAACATTTTCGTTCCTTTATTCAAACTGTTGACTCCAGTCAAATTTTGATAAGTTAAACTTATCTAAGATTAAATCTTCCTTTTCAACACAAACCACAACATAGCAAATAAATTCTAAGAACAGACAAAACTCAGACAAATCTTTCGTCCGATACCGTAAATCGTATGAATTTACAAAGGGTAACATTTTTTCGAGCATTCTGTTGAAAGTGAGCTTATCCTTTGAGCGGGGTAAGCATGAGATCCAGTCGCTCGAGGCTAGGCCGTGTATTACCCTCTCTTACCCTTTTGCCATCTTTGCAATACGACTGGAGAATGCGAGAGTTGGATTCCTCGTCCCGGTATAAGAATATTTGGTGGAGATATTAAATTTACAAAGGCATATTTGCTGCCGGACGAATGCGCGTTATGAGTATATTAGGCTTTTTACGGGTTCATTATTAAATTTCAAGATTATTATGATCTGACCAACATTTTAACACGTAGAAGGAGCGTAGAATTGAGACGACTCTAGGACGTCGTAGCACATTGCTACGCGTACGACGAAACGAAAGTTAATTACATTTTTTGTGTGTTTATTTTGACATTTCGTACAAAATATTGATAATGATTTAAATTGAATCTTACTTCAAACAAATACCAATCAATTTTCTCATTTACGTTCTTTAAGGAATCACAAATCGAAATTCGTGATAAAAGTAAACTCCCAAACGAGGGGAATATGAAAAAGTAATTACCTACTTGGTATCTTAAAGAAAAATCTAGATATTCGATCGAGTCACGAAACCCATTAAAACTTTTTAACAGAGACGTGAAAAATGAAAGTACTCTCCATTTTTGAATGAGTTCAGATTCTGAGCTTCATTACGCTCGTGACGTGACTTGCTTGAATACTACATGCAAAACTTTCAAATAATAATATTCATGCCAAATTGTGCATACCTATTTTTTCATTTTAATATGGCCTTATACGCACTAAAAGAAAAAAAGAGTTACAAACTTTTGTCCATACAATGTTCATTAATTTTGGTAGTTTGTGTGTAGAGTATTTTCTATTAAATGGAATACCCTATTTCTACCTGCATAATGAATAATACCTTACACAAACTACCAATATTAATGAATAAAAGTTTGTAATTTTTTTGTCCTTTTTGCGCGCATAAGGTCACAATAAAATTAATATATGCACAATAGACAATAGTCCATTACCCCAGTAGAAATTATACGAAATTCATTATGCCGTTGTAAATAGGTGCTAAAAATTAAGCCGCTAAAATGTCACCCAATGTAGGCATACTATTTTATGTCCTAAAATGTATGAGAGTCCACAGGACACAGCCAAGCCTTAAAAAAAACAGTCACTAAAAGGTCACGCCGAAAAACATTAAAACTAAAAAAAAACTTTAATCCGTTAAAAATATAATTTGTGACAACACTTCACTTTAATTTAAAAGTTAATATTTCCAAGCTAAGAATACACTTAAGAAATATATTTCTTGCAGTAAGTAATACTTTTCACTTTTTCTCCTGTCACCATCTGTTAAGACGAAGTTTGCGTGCAACGCCCTTCATATTTTGTTAAATAAATGTCACAGTGGAGACACCAATTTGCTTGAAAGCCCGCTTAGACATAGACATTTGACACGAAGCTTGAGCCCACAATAATAATAATAATAGGACGCGCAAAATAAAATGGACATGGACCATTAGCTTAGCCTACATTATCTACATTAACACATTTATCGGAATATTACTATTTCACTGTAATATGATTGCGTCATTTGCGGAGTAGATAAGGATTAAGTATTATGGAAAAATCTGAGCTTTTATACTACTGACATCCGAAGCTGAATAACTATTTCCAAGAAATATGACATTTGAAATACTAACCTTCGTACGTAAAATCCAAAACTCACTCGTCAAGAAGAAGAAAGCTGTACTTAGGAAATATCGAACACTCACACCACACCAAAATTTCCCGTTTATTATCATTCTAATGTTGATAACCGGGAGAGTTTAAAAAATACTACAACTAATTAAGTACTTTACTTTTTTCAAACAGTTACTCTATTTTGAAACTAACTGTGGATATAAGGTTCATTCTCAGACCAACTCCATTTATTTTAAATTTCATACACTAGGTATTATTCTCAGTACCAATTTCAATTAACAACTTTGATTAATCTGGGTTCCAGTTACTAAACTTCCAACTATTCACTTATCTATTCAATATTCTGATGAAGCCCACAAATTAGTTTATTATTATTATAATTGGTTCATTTTCAGGGTGGTATGGGATCTATAATTCCACTTTGTGGTCACCTCTTGGTAATGCCATCAATGCTTATACTTAAATTTATTAGGCACGGATACTACAACTTTTTATTGTGAAGGATTCTAGCAGCTAACGATAATTCAAACAAAAGCTATTTTAATAGACCCGAAAACATTTGAACTGTAGGTACCTATACCTACTAGATAAATAATAAATTAAAATACAGTAAAATAATAAACATTATAATATGAAACTGATTAACAAACTGAAGCTTTGCAGTTTTCTAAATGCCCGGAAGCTTGTACTTGTTAATCCGGACCCTTTCAATGTAGATTCCTTTGTTAAAATGTGGAAGTAACTTTGCAAAAATGCAGACAGGTATTAACAAAGTCCGGTACAAGTAGGGAGCCGCCGCGGGCGTTTTGAGATCAGAAAGAATTACACGCTTTCCAGGTTCTTGTGATTGGTGCAAGTACCGTTTTTTAAAACAACGAATAAAGTTTTTCTATCGAAAAAAGCCTTTGATCGTTTGAGAATTTGTTTCAAAGGCTATTTATGGAGTGGATTTAAATGTTTTGTGACGGTTTCTACTTTATTTTATTGTTGTTCATGGCGTCAGCAATAAATAAGCCTTATATCTCAGAACTTAAATGTACTTTTTTGGTTTTGTCGTTTATATGCATGGGTAGAGAAAGGATCATCCTCACCGATGCTCAACCTTCGTAAAATTTCATAAAATACTGTACTGTAAGCACAACCACAAGTATGGCCGAGCAGCAGTCGTGAGATAAAAGACGAAAGGCCACCGTTTTCAAACTTGCCTGATTTAATTCCTGCACACCAAAAGGAGCACTTTCTTCCTAACATACTTAAACACTTGCATGTAGATTACAATTTTAGTTGAAACAAAGAAGTTTCGCGTCGCAGCTGTAGAGTCTCAAATTCTCGCTCCCTTCTGAAACTTCCACCTACCGTTGTGCTTTATATCTCTGTAAGTTACTTCAGGATCTGACCTATATTCTACGCTCGTTTTCATCTCGCTGAAAGTGGGATATTTTTGTGAAACAAAACGTTACTTAGTTGCATTCGCAATCTTTACTGTGAGTAATTGGTCTTGAGTTTTAGTTTTAAGGGGAATAGAGCCGAGGTGGCGCCACCGTTCTTAATAAATTAATTATATTTCAAATAATAATAATAAAAAAACATCAATATACTTAGGTATTACGTTTTGCCACAACATAAAGCAATTCTGCACTTTGTTTCCCACAATATTTTCATTTTTAATGTTATATTATTAGATTTAGAATAATATATTAGTTTTGCATTGCAGAAGTGCTAAAAGGGGTTAGTCTATCGATTGTTCGTTATAAAATTGCTTAACATTCGGTATTTCTATTTTTTCCTGTTTTAAGTTCTCCAACGAAACCCTGTGAATACATTTTATCATCAAGATCGTATTTGATGGCAGCATTGAAACCATAATATAATAAAGGTTCTCTTTGTTGACCTAATTTTAAAGCAATTTGTGTCATCGCATCCATTATAAATTTGCTGTCACCTTATCCCGTTAATTGACGTAATAACTGAAATATTCTAAGGCCTTCAAGTAGGATAAAATTTCCGAGAAAATCAGATATAAAAAAGTTGACATGATGAGTGACTGTGATGGATCCATTATTAATAAACACAGAACAAACTAGACAGGTGATGGGCATTTTAGCAGCCGGGGAAATTTCGTTTCTTTTATAGCTGCTCTTAAATAGAAATAGTTAATAATATAAAATAAATTATCAATAAATATACTGAAAACATTAAATTGAAGATTGAGAACATAATAAATACCTACTAAAAAATACAATGCACTTAAGTTACAGATTTTAAATAGCTGTGCTTTTAGAAAACGAACGTAGGTACGATTTAAAAAAAGTTTAATTATTATGATCACTAAGACTTCACATCCAAGTTTAATCGTCGATACAAATTGTGTAAATACAAGCCACGGGCGCTCAATAAAATTAAAAATAAATACTAACGGAGGGTTGCAAGGGTTACGGAATCAAATTAAAAAATAATTCCGAAGGAGCTCACCAGCATTTTGTTTACCTCGGTTAAGCAGTTTATTCAACATCTTTTCCGTTGAAAAAAAAATATTTGTAATATTTTATAGGCTGTTTGGATGGTAGACCTCTTTTGAATATTAAAAAGAAAAAGGGTTTTTGTTTCGAACGCCTGTTTATTTTACTTGTTTTGAAAAAGTACAATTTGTAATATTTGTTTTGCTGCTTCTACGTTAGGCAAGTAGATTGGCGAGCGCTGTGCAAGCGTATTTTTATCTCAAGACTGCCGCTTTTTCATACTTGTGTGTGTAAATGTACCTACACGCACATTGCCTTAGTGTGCGTGAGTTCGCCATAGTAAACCTATAGTTACGCACACAATGGCGCGCGTCTGTACGCACAACCACAAGTAGTATGTACATTCATAGAGAGCGCTGTCGCAAAATCACTGGTTATATTTAGCCGTTAGATTTACGGAACCAATGGGTTGATGCTATTCGAACCCGGCATCACACGGGCACGTTTTTTATTTGGCATTATATTAATGCTAACCTGACCCGGCACCACACGGGAAAATTATTTTTTGAAATCATTCGGAAATACACTAAACGACAGTTCCGCGTAATTTGAAACGTATAGTTCAAACTCATAATAGAGCTTTTCTAACTTCGCGGAGAGTCTGGTATCCTTCATTAAACTTAACTCATTGGACAATAACTACCACAAACTTGAATAAATCTCCGATAATTACACTTTGGACAGTTAAAATTAAACTGCCCATAATAAATTGCAACGGGAAATGTTACAAAATTAATTAAATTATAATGTTACAGACAGAACTTATTCCAGGTCAAAACTTATATTGACTTACAAAAACAGTTAAAACCTATTTGGACTGAGCTCTTTGGTCAAAACTTATTTCTAATGGAAACAAGTTTTAACTGACAGATAAATATTTAGATAGTGTTTTTTTTTTGAATGCCGTATCAAATACATGATTATTTATTGTTATAATTATTAGTTTACTAAAATAAAAAACAAAATACTTAAGTATTTCTGGTAGTAAATAGTCAATTTAAATCAATCCAAGACTTAATAATAGGTATAATTGAAACTGTTTACTCAAACATATTTTACAAAAACAAAGACAATGACGATGAAAACAGGATACCTATCTGTAAAATGCACATATCCAAGCAAAGCATCCAGCAAAATGCTGGCCACGTTTTATAGTACCTGACACCGCGATGCCTTTCCTTTACCATCTTTTACCGCACTTGTTCGTTATCTGCGAAAACCAGGGACGTGTCAGATGGGTACCTACCGTTCGTCTGCAATAGTTTAGTAGTTTGTGCACCGAGTCTTTTGGTACTGGGAGATAAGAAGCGTCGGGGAGTAAATGCTCTCGTCAAACCCAACTTTTGACGTTATGCAAAAACTTGAGTAGATAATGGTCTAGAGATAGAGTAACTTTTTGAAATATTTTGATATTTCGAACTTTTAACTTTCAACTGAAGCTGATCCTGTAGATCCAAATTATGAAACTCAAAACTACGTTATTTCTATGATTTATCAAAAAACATACATACATACATATAATCACGCCTACACAAAGGTCGTTCCGCCACGTCTGACAAATTTTGAGAGTTATTCTAGATGGATCTGTATATTGCTATAGTGACAGGTTGTCAGCCCATCGCCTAAATTACAATTCTGAATCCCTCATATCCCTTAGCTGATTTTTACAGCATGCCCGGGAGGAGATGCAGCTGGCACATTCTATGTTTTTCTATCACTCCCACTCCAGCATGGAAGAACAAAAAAAGCTTTCACATTTTAGATACGCGAGCTTTTTGCATTTTTCATACTCTTTTTACAGAATTTAGATGACTATTTTTTTTTCGATTAATTTGCTCTTGACTCAAGTCTAGGCTAGAAGTTTCTGAAATAGATTCGTTAACAGAGCGAGCTCACTCAGAAGCCATGAAACCACTGACATTCGCAGATAATGACGAGCTGTTTCACGTTAAAGTCAGACAACTTCTTGAGGAAGCCTACTAATTCTTAAGTAGGTACTTGTTAATGCTAAGTTAGAACGCAAGCTATATAAATGTCCTACTAATATTATAAATTTTGTAAGTTTGGATGTCTGAATATTGGGCATGTTTGTAACTGAATCACGCTTCAACCACAGGACGGATCAGGATGAAACTTGGTACACATCATTTATAGGTTGGTTATGGTTTAAAGTGTCACCTCGGTGAAAAGGGAGTAGGACATAACATAGGCTACTTTTCACCGTAGGAAAACCTTAATTTCCACGGGAAAACTCGTTTAACGCGGGTGTAACCGCGGGCTGAAAGCTAGTAGAAAATAGAGCCAGATTGCGGATCTAGAACCATACAATTTACCTGACAAGACAAATACAGCCTTCCCCTACCACGTTTTGTACCGCATTCGTTATCGCTATGAACAGACGTGCTCCTCCATAATAGTAGGATGTGCACCAGACCACACTTAATAGGGATATTGTTATTATTTCTGACTGTACCTCAGTCGTTTTATGTTCTCAGAGGATTTCCACCAAAAGCCTTTCTATATTTATGAAGCCCAAAGTCTGGCGTGAAATGATTTCTTTAGTAAATGAGCAATTGCTGTTTATTTTATAGACCAAAGTTTTATCTTTCTATAAAGTACGTTCTATTTTATTTTATCTCGATTATTGACAACAATTCTTGGTAGCCGCCCCGAGAAGTACGGGAAAAGGCTAAGTATATGATGACAAGATAACTTCACCGATTGAAATTGTTTACTTGGTTTACTCAGAAATTTCATGTAACAAAAGTTATTAGGTATAAATATCGACGACTCTACTATAACTGTGTCACCGATAAAAAAAAATGTCAGGCCTATAAACATACCTATAAACTGATTCAGACACCATCTCCATAACCACTCCAAACTTAAATCGCCTTTGCTGACCCGTTGCTGGCTTCATCCGAATGTGACAGCTCGAGATATTCACCTCGTTAGTGGGTAGGAGTCAGCTGGAACTGCACTTCAGGGAATTGTGGTTGGGCTTAGAGCTAGTGTCAAATTTTAATGGCCAAATCCGCGGCCTGGATGGTTTCACGTTTCAATGGCCTTTTTCTATTTCTGAAACAGACTACTGAAGTCGGTAGGAAGATTTTCAGTATACCTAGCTACTTTCCTTGTCATTGAATGCAATGACAGAGAAATTAAGTAATGACCTACGAGTAAATACATGTATAATTTATCATTTAACGACCACGAGTAAACTCAAGGTTTGCAGGTGCGCAGGAAACAAATAAATATACTTACTAAGTACATAGGAAAATTAATATGCGGAATCTTGCAGAAACAAATTCTTACAATTCCAACTTAGCTGAAAAACCTCTATTTTAAATAAAATAAAGTAAATGAAAAAAAAAAACACCTTCTTTTCTTCAAGTAGCAACAAGATTGATCGTGTGCTCTTGTGAAAGTATTCAATTTTTCTCAACACATTTTCTGTGTTACATTTTTATATACGACAAGAATTCCTTTGGGTGTCTTTTCACTAGTACCTACCTACTAAGAACTCACTTTGCGATATCTTTTTACGAAACTTAACCCTCAACTTTTAGTGGTATGGCGTTTCCATGGCTTATAAATTCTTGAATACGAGATAATTACTTCCCGTTTATGAATACTTAATGTAAAATGCTGTCAGAGGTCTCATTGTTTTTTTCATGGACGTATTATTGTTTTTACATAAGTACGAGATTATTTTATGAATTTACAACCAATACTCAACACTCTATTCTATTTGCGATGCCACTTAGGCGTCCACTGATGAAAATTTAAGTGCGACCGAATCAAATTTTTAGGTCGTGCCTACCCTCGCTTTTAAGCAGTACCAAGGATGAATTTAAATAAGCTTTCAACAACGTTGACTTGAGAATTGCATAAATATTAATGGTCTCCGGACTACAAGACTGATGGATATGGATTAACTGAAAGGGAATTTCTTTGAGCATAAAGTTGAAGTAATGTGTCCATAGTAATTGTTTCTTTGTCACTTCATGAATATTAATTGTGTACTCTAATAGGGGATTCTGTTTGGAAGATGTTTGCTCCTTTATAATAAAGGATTTATTATTATCGGCATCGTTTGCTTATGTTTATGCTATTAGGTCAGGATGTTACTGCTTGCATACGATATTAGGGCCATAATATCCAACCATAAAGTCCGATGTCAGTATATAGCCATTATCGGTCGGCGTAAGTGTATTTTCCATTTTCTTACCGACCGCTCTAAAATTACTGCCTCTCATTCTTGTTAAACGGCCTTTGTCCAGCAGTGGACTAATTCAGGCTGATGATGATGATTTTTGTAAAATATAAATTGTACTAATATTAATTTGTTCTTTGTTCCAGGTCTGCAAGCAATAAAAATAGTGAAAATAGTAGTGCCAGAAATAATACAATATGGAGTTCAAGACTCAGTTATATTAGACTGTGATTATACATTAGGTAACGACACAACAGGACTAGTAGTCAAATGGTTTTTTAGGAATAAGAATAGGCCAGTGTATCAATGGATAGCCAAACAAAAGCCCCAGGACATGGGCATACTAAGAGGGCGAGTGGACTTATTATACAGGGCGTCTAATGACCCCTTAAAAATGCACAGAGCTTTAAGGATTGTGAAGCCCAATACGGATATTTCTGGTGATTATACCTGTGTTGTGTCTACTTTCCTGGCGGAAGACTCCAAAACGAAGCGGATGATTGTCTTCGGTAAGTATTTACCTATAGTTTTAAAATAGGTAGCGCGACTCTTTCATAAATATTTTCAATTTTACGCCGACACTGAACAAACGCGATGAACTTGGTTTAAACTTCAAAATCATCATCATCATCATGATGATTTTGAAAGTGGTTTGTAATTGGGAAATGCGATGAACTTGGTATAAACTTCAAAATACTTACGTAATATTATTACTATTAATGTTACATTTTATTTATGCCTAAACAAACATACCTAGTTATTTTGTTTTTATTTATTATTAACAATGTTTTGATTGTTTTATACCTACTGGGTGTAAGTACGGGACACCTTCCCGGAAACTGCCCAGTCAACGAAACTGAACCGCTTTCACCAGGAAATTCTCTCAGGAAAAGAAAAAGTAGTTCGACTTCCCCATACAAAATGATCATTTATTATTATTGATCCGAGAGTTTGTATGGGGATTTTTTAATTTCATTTTTTTTTTCATTATTTAAGTAAGTTAAATACCTAAGTTCGTTGTGAAAGTTAGTTAGTTGACCAAGCAACTCCTAATATAAGTTTGCGGGATGCTGTCCCTTACACCCCGTATAAGAATATTTAGTTACAAAAATTGAATGTGGACAACCAAACCAAACTATAATACAAAAAATTAAAGAATTAATTATTATTTAACGAAACTTTAACGAAAATTCAGTTAATTGAAGGCAATTAGTTTCATGACAATGTAGAAGGATAAGCTATGAATTTCAAACAAGTAGCGGCGCCAGTAACTGTTTAAACAAAGAAATTAATTTGCTGTTCAAAGTCTACGAGTAGCACGTCAGGTCATCGATTGCACTGACCGCGGTGACCTGTGGTAAACTGGTCACTATTTATTAAAACTTACATTAACATTTTTGTTTGCTTATGAATCCTACCTATCGTCTATTGTATAATTATGAGGAGAAATTATTTTGTTGTTCCAAGTCTACGGCCAAAATTAATGCCGTGCCGTCCCTACCTGTTCTCTCATGAATCATGATAGAAAATGGCAGGTATAACCTTATGTTACGCCGTGTCATTTGCAACGCCGAATTGCTCTCACTGACTTACACTAGGCGTTTTAAGCTCTGTTTACCCCGTAAGGGACAAAGGCGTGATTTCATATTATGTATGCATGTACGAATATACTTTCACAAGGTTCCGTATTTTGCCAGACTAGCTTCTCGTAAAACGTTTACTTCCCCATATGACACGTTATGCGACCGTCCTCGTATGTCGCAGATGTAGTTTGCCTTAACGTGAGAGGAGTCGCGTTTTAAGTTATAGTTAATATTATCTCATGACTGCTGCTTTAGCACACTTGTATATGTAAACGTACTTTTACGCTCATATAGCCTTAGTCTGCGTGAGTTTGCCCTTTGTAGACCTGTAGCTCACACAAGAGCGCGTGTCCGTATGCACAACCACAAGTATGGCTGAGCGGCAGTGGTGAGATGAAAAATACTATACTCGTTACCCCTACCCATGCAACGACCTGCTGTGTGTTCTTTGTCTTCTTCTTGCGCATAAGGGTTTGATTTCTAGTTGGTTAGACATTTTGCTATTGCTAGTGATTATTTTATTATATAGATACCTCATATTAATTAGATATGAAATATTCTCAGTTAACTAAGAAATATAAAGAAATATTGGTGTTGTATTATACCTAGGGTGGGTGTTCTTTAATAAAATTGTTTTTTTTTTGTGTACTTACTTATCTCGCACTCCGATATAGAGAATTCTTCTAGATCTAGAGGCGTTCCACCTATAAATGTTATATTTTATACCTACTACATACATACATACATACATATAATCACGCCTTTATCCCTAATGGGGTAGGCAGAGCGTAAACAATCTAAACATAGGTCGTTCCGCCACGTCTGACAAATTTTGAGGGTTATTCCAGATGGATCTGTATATTGCTGTAGTGACAGGTTGTCAGCCCATCGCCTAAATTACAATACTGAAACCCTACCTATAATACCTACTATTTTATATAAAACATGATATGCATTTATAGTTACAGCTAAATTGTACTTTAAAATTCTAAAACTCCGTTAAATGCAAAAGAGTTTAAAAGTCAACGCTACGAACCAAAGTCTAGGAAAATATCGACGCGCAGTCAGAAATGCAAGCTGTCAGATAAACCCCAGCCAATGACCTCGTAAACAACCATCTCAACTTGATTGAAACGCTTGGCGTTTGACTTTTATGCCAGCCCGCAATGTTTTTTGTGCGCATAAGCAGTTTTATTCATGCCGGCATATGCTATCCGCATCACATCTCTTTTTATGCCGATAGCAGTTGGAGGGTTTCGAGGATATAAAACACCCCACCACTCTCCATAAGTGGTGTCGCCTACGATTTCATCTCTTACCTTTTGATAGATTCATTACGTCATGACTAGCCAATATTGCGACTTGATACAAGCTTTTTTTGGGAGTTCCTTTTCATTTTTTCGCCTCACCGAAGATGTTCATTATAATAAAATGGTCTTCCCCGTTATTTAATAAAGATGATTTAATATTAATACAGGCCAGTGATATTGTTATGGCTAATAATATTGCATTATTGGATACTGATGTCAATATAACACTGTTCCATAATTATAAATTACTATGATTGTCATCTACAATTTTATAAATATAACAATAATCATGGCGATGGAACATTTTGCTGCTATACGCCAGAAAAAATATAACTCTAAATACGAATGTGTCACCTTAACACCAAATCCCATACGAAATAATATATTCACATATTCAGATAAACTTCGTATAGTTCACATGTTTGACTTCTCAAATTAGTAGGTAATTAGTTTGCATACAGCACACCGCAGACAGGTAATTAGTCTGTTAGCGATGCCTATGTTGCCCTTTCAACCCAAGTCAAAGACCCTTATTGTACGACAACGCTTTCAATGAACGCGGCGTGTAAAAGGAACTAACGCCGACATCGCCATTTTAGGCAGTTTTCCATAAAATGCAGCGACCCTCCCACATTCATTTAAAACCTTGTCGTACTTCATAGAGAACAAAAGGGAAAATGTCAATTTGAGGCAGACGTTGGTAATCAACGCCTTTTCAATGCAAACACGAAAGCTGATTCTGTTTCCTTTTCGTTACCCAGAAGGAGAAAATGTTGCGAGTAAAATCACTAGATTGAACATAACAAGACCAAGATTGAAATTCTAGGATTTTGTTTTCTTTGCCTTTGGCGCTGATTACTTCGTCAGTGAAAGACTCTCGGAAAATAACTTTACTAGAATCGATTTTTTCCGAGAGGAAACCCACGCAGAAACTGATTCTCTTTTTTTGAATAAATGAATTCAAATTAGCTGAATAAAATGTCCAAGCAATCTTGGATACAATTTTTGACGGACACAACATAAAAAATCTTTTTGGTTTGCTTTTACTCTAAATAGGTAGATTAGGCAGGTAATTCTTATCTAAACCACAGTCTAAACCTTATAATTTTCTTTGCCTGAACTGTGATGTATCTGGTTACGGCATTTTTTTTATAAAGTGTTTGACTTTTATAGCATTATTTCATACCAATACGATAAGGATTACACGTTTCACTCGTAGACAAAATAAAAATAATCGCAAGCTTGTAATCTTATTAAAAAATTTAGGCGCAAAACACATTGATCTGGGGCACAGACTTATAATAAGATCTGGGGTATGGTACTGAGAACACCGTGTCATAATATGCAAGTCAAAAGGACCCAATTCCTTATCAGGACGGTACCCGATACTAGATCAAATGTTTTGTACCTTAAGATCTTGACGGGAAACCTAACAAGCTTCCTAATTGCAGTGCCGGAGACGAACTTCCGGCTAATCCAAAACAAGACGGATGACGACACGGTAAACGTCATCTGTGCGGCAGACGGCGCCTTCCCCGCGCCAAACCTCACGCTTGCCACGCCTGAAAGGTAATATAATATTAATATTATTTTTCTATGTGTTTTTTGCACTCACAATAGCACAGACTATAGTATCCACGCATGACGTTTTAATAAACAGCATTCACTAATTCACGATATTGTCTGCGGTAGTATATTGAATAAAATAAAAAAATTGGGGTAGTTTTGACGGTAAGGTGTGCGCGAGTCAATCAGTCAAATAAAAAAAGTCTTATCAAAATCGGTCCAGTAGTTTTTGCGTGATGCGGTAACATACAGACTGACAGAAATTTGGAAACTGTTGTTTTGGTCTTGTTATCATTACGCCTATTCAATAATATTTTCACAAAAATATTCAATGTACAGATACGACCCCTCTAAGGATTTATTATATGATGTATAGACACAGAACATGTAATAGAAATAGATAAATAGATAAAAGTAAGAGATTGGTTCTACTTGAGGAATCCAATTTGACAAATTTGTGACCTAATAAAATTACAACAATAGACTAAAAATCATTCGCGCTTAGCAGATTTTTCTGATCTGTATTCATTCGTAAATTGCATTGTCGTCATACTCATACCATGCAGTTTCCAATATCGTAAAAAACAGTACCTAAACACCTCTTGAGCCTTAAAGTAGTCCAGAGTGAACAAACCAAGGAATTATACGGCTATTTATAAATCGTTCTAGGGCTGTCACCTACTGTGTTCGCCACGGGAGTCAGGAGGTGGGTAGGTAATTAATTGTTGGCAATTAATTACAAGTTAGCGCACTAGATTCGGTGTTCTATTGTATTGTTGTTTATGGAAACAAGAGTGGATTATGTTTCTTTATCTAAAAAAAAACTCAAAACTATTTTTTAGCTTCCACTAGAATCTATTATTATACCTCTAAATACTTAGGAGGTTTTAAATGTTCAGAAATTACTAGAATTCTCCGCAAAGCTCTAACTGAACTAATTGCATCCATTGTCCTACGTCACTGCACCACACACACGCACAGTCCTTACTGAAATAGTAAACGTAAAGAAAACATTAGTGGGTAGTTTATTAGTCTGCTGAGGCTATGATAACCCAAAAGGGACGAAAGCGTGAGTTTTATGTATAACAGTAATACATAATTCTCAAAAGTAACGAAATTTTACTTTTGAGTTGAGTTTATTGGGTCAATATTTTTATATAACCTCCTACTTTCCCTTCAGGTAGCAATCTCTATTATGATTGATTAAACATGCGAAACGAAAAATACCTATTTACTCTCTCTGACAAAATAAATCTTAGGTTCCTTAGTACTAACTAAGCTGTTAATATCGCCTCTTCACCTCACACGTTCCGACGATTCCTGTTGAATTCCTGCGATATCCGATCAAATACGTTTCATCCTCAAACATTGAAGTTTCCCTTTCCTGTGATTCCCCTCTAATTTCTACCCAATCGCTTGACGAGGGAGGAAGCGCCCAGTCTTGGTTGACCTCCGATCTGCCTTCATTATAATCGGCTTGATGGAGTGTAGCGAGCTTTCTGTTAGAGTTAGGGGTATCAAGATAAAATGGCTGTAGTTTGATGCATAAAGTTGCCAGCGCATATAGTAACCGCATTGCGGGGTGCTGTCGTGTTGCAACCAAATTTGATATCAAATGTTTTGGAACTCCGGCGTGGGAGTAGAATAATGCGTCAGGTCTTTTTAATAGTACGTACGTAAACGATGAAAATACAATGAATAATAGTTTTGGTAATTTAACATATTTGCATTACAACACTTAAAATTTATTTTAGAAATATGTTTTAAAATAAAAAGACGCGAAAAATTGTTTAGGTACCTTTATTTATACCTATTATTGAAATACTATAGACTTATACCCGTAGGCTGCGTAATGCTGCTGATTCAAAAAAAAAAAAGGGTTGTTTATTCTGAATGTATTAACAGACTACTCTGTTCTCGTTTTTTTTTGTAATAATTGTGTCTAGAGCTCTATAAATACACATAAAAGTTAATTAATTCTGTGAAAGCTCCTAAATAAAAAGTCAAGATCCATTGTTATTGTAAAGAAATACATCACAAACTCTTTTTTCTTGCTTGCTGGAGTTGGAGCTGAAAATTGTTCAGCAAAAATAAATCTAAAAACATCCATTATGATCGGAGAATTTGTAAAACTAGCACAATTGACGATGAATTTCAACGTGAAAGGAACTTGGCAGCGTTCAGGTTCGAGATTAAATCTGGTGGAATTCCTATGCCACCTGGTGCACCAGGACTGCCAACTTTGCGCCACCTACCCTCAAAATTATGCTTTGTAATTCTTTTTTCCCTTAATCTCGGTGTCACCAGTGAAACTTTGAGGAAAAATGCAGACGTACTAGAACTAGCTAGCGTAGGTAGATCGTTCGCGAAAATTGACAAATTTTACCAAGGGTGTCTTTTTAGGTTTGAAATATTTTATGTAGGTAATGTAGCGCAGACAGGTGGTATCAGGCGCACTCACACATACTTTATAGGCAATGTGCATATGTTACATATACTTACCCACACAACTATGTCAAAGCTGCAGTCGTGAGATAAAACATCTGGCATCTGTCTGAGATTGTACCTTCTTATGTCGTGTCAAAAGCTTTATACTTAAAAATTCCTTTGATTTTGGAATCGATATAGATAAGAGGATCAAATGCTTCATTTTCCTGAAACTAGTAAATTATTCATTGAATGCAAATGTTTGTTCGCCGTTAATTCCGAACAGTGGAGGTTGTGGTATGTGGTTCAAGTTTGGTTTTACTTTGGTACTTTATTAATGTGTTTTACAAGAGGAACCAAGTAAATAAAAAGTTTCAGCTTAGAAAGTCACACGGCTAGGTCCTCCACAGAATAGATAACATTCTGCGATAGCTACCTTACCTACTCATTACCTAGTGAAAACGTAGATTTGTGTGCGTGAGGGTCAGTTCACACTGAGAAGCGACGTGACGCGAAGAACTTTGATTAACATTTCTTTGACAGTAATCAATCCGATCCGGCACCGAACGTCCATTTTGTTGTGGTCACGATAAACATAAATTATTATTACCATGAGTAATCAAATTTTATAAATATCAAATGTAAAGTATTGAACATTCAAAGATTGCAAAGATTTAAACAATAATTATTTTTATTATCAACAGGCATCTAGACGGCGTGACGCACAATCTGAATCTCGTCAATGGCCGGTATTCCGCAGTAGCTTCAGTGACGCTTCGTGACGAAGACCTTCCTTCGCCAGCCGAGTTCATCTGCACGCTGAGGATATCTCAAGCAAAGTACGCCGTGAGGAAGGAAGCCATTTATTATCCCGGTGAGATGATTCATTTCTTTTTCAACCCTTTTGTTTTCCATTTCTTAATGTTTTATGAAACTTTTTGTTACTGTATTTTTTTTCATCAATGGTTCTTTGTTTGTTTAAGACTTTCGCGCTTTGTACACATTTTAACTGTTTTTTACACGGGTATTACAGCGCGTTTGGTATTTAATAGGCATTTATAATATCGATAAATACCTTTTTTGCTCGGCGTTTCGACCACCCTGCTGTGGTCGTGGTCGCTCGTGACGCAACGCGCTGTAATACCCGTGTAAAAAACAGTTACAATTGTTCTTTGTCACAATATTATTTAAAAACTATGATGGTCTGGAAAAATTGTAAACAGGGTGTAAGGGACAGCTTCCCGCAAGCTGATAGAGGTTTCTCAGTCAAAGAAACTGAACAACTTTCACAATTGAAGTCACTTAACACCTAACATACAACTATTAACTAGATAAGCTTTTAAATAGCTAGGAATACTTATAGATTTGATATATCTAAATTGAATGCTAACCAAAAAGCTTTAAATGGTTTTACTTAAGGTAATGAAAAGGGCTCAGCTAAGGCTCCGCACAAATGCCTTTCAAAGAATATTTTGGCCTTCGGCGCTGAGAACGCGATAAGAATGGGAATTTCCCTGATGACTGGCTGCTGCTTTCCTTTTATTAAAAGGGACAATCTCAGAATAATATTACTAAAGCACAGCGATGATAACCAACCCGCAAAATACCATTTCCTATTATTGTGAAAAAGTACACAAAGAATTAGGAGCTGACGGCCAGCAGGATAAAACGTGACGACGTAAACAGAAAGCTGTTTATTTATTTAAAACAAGCAATTTAACCGCTTTATAAGTCGACGAACGTCATTAAAGCCGAGAAGTGGGAGCGAGATGTATAAGGGATGGCATTTTTTCTCTAACGGAGGCTTGAAAATAACAATTCCCGGAATAATTTGAGAGAGGGCCATTTAAGCTTTTTATCAGCAAAAAGTTTGTGTACACAGCCACCTAAACTGTAGGAGCGAGATGAAACATTTCCTGCAGGCAGTCCTCGTGAATAATTTTATGCTTCGTTAACTCCATTTTGGGGGGTAAAAAAACGCGCTTAATAGAATGTAGGGTAAGGAATAGAAAAACATTTTCTTTAAGGTGTCCCTTCATTGATGTTAATATCTAAAAACGAGATAAAGGGTATAAATTGCTGTCTTATATTTTAATAAGAATTTATCTGATAATAGGTACCTACATTTGATATTTTCAAAAGCTTTGCTGCTGAATGCACGAGCCTTCGTAATTCTAGTTGCTTTTTGAACTCTTTTTTATTTACTTTTTTACATGGATACTAAAAAATGTCCTACGATAATATGACTATGAATTTATCATTCGGGAGTTCATTCCTGTTATTATTAAATCCAGTTTGAAATTGACTTTGGTCTAAAAATACCCTTAGGCAACCTACCGGTTCATTAAATGGAAAGTCAACATGACCCATATCTTTGTACTTAATACCGACTTGTTTTTGTTCCAAAGCTTTTTCACGATAATTGGGCGTACAGAGATTGATTATTATAGACCATGACTGGCTTCTACGTATACTTTATGTATTCCAAGGGTTAAAATCTGACTCGGCAAATACTTACGTCCTTATTATTTAAATAGGTAGGTATTTACATATTTTATAGTAATTAATTGCTTAGTTTTATCATTAGTATCATAATTGTCAAATTTATTATACTTCCAACAAAAAACATATAAATTTTATGCATACTACAACGAACAATTATCATTTTCTGTGTGATTTTTTGATGCTTTTCATATTATATCAGTATTTTTGAGACACAGCTATTTTAATTTATGAATTTCATTATAGAGTCGTATAATCTAAACAAAACTCCTCAAGTTATTCTCACAAAGAGATACATTATTCCCACAAGATTAGATTTATCTTCTATGCAAAGCGTTCTTTATGGAAAACGTTCCTAGTAAAATACGCAAAGTAAGATTACTTAGGCCGCGGCAACTATGATAGCAAAGGCAAAGGCGGTAGCGGAATTAAATTTTAAAAATTGTACGTTTAGTAAATCCACTATTTGTTGGACTGCAGACAGCAGCAGCAGATTGCAGCAGCAGCTATATACACGAAAAACTGTAAGATGATAGCTGTGCCAGATGAAATTTTCTTTTGTTTTTCTCAGGAATAGCATCTGTTACAAAAACCATTTTTCAGTTTTTAGAGTTTACTGGTGCTGCCTACAGTCCAACTTGGAATACCTAATATACCTTAACGCTGGCTTCAAATCTACAATTTAAAATTCTGATCCTTTGTTATCTGTATCGTCACTGTTATTTTATTTTATTGTAAACATTGGCGACCATAAGCTCTAATGCACACCTGATGATCAGCAGCCTTTACACAACAGCCATATCCTATTATACTTTGCTATCCCTCTAGGTATGTACCTACGCTAGTAAAATAGCAGAGTGCGGTGCATGCCGTTCTAAGTAAGGTGTGTAACTTTGAATATAATATGTCATGTGACTTTGAATTTTGCTGCCGTCAAGTTAACAATACCGCGCAGGCGAGACAGAATTTGTAGCAAGAGTGTTGACTCTCGGTTGATCCATAAATTTTGACCTATAATACGATTATCATTTTCCACCGTAGAATATAATAATGGATGGATCTTTAACCGTCTCTCGCTACCGCTCCCGCTCCTTCTGACATTGTGCTCGACATCTTATTTCATCGTTGTTTGCACAATTAGAACTGTGAATAATTTCTTCACTTAACATAATACAATCACATTACGAAGTCCGCTCATAGTCTTGTTAAATATTTAAATATGCGGTGAAGTAATATCAAATGAACTCACACAGAAATGGAAATTGCAATTTTGACTTTGGGTGATCTTTCATAAACTGAATTGAATAAAATTAAGACATGTAACTAACTACCTAGTTAGTTGTCTGGAAAATAAAATGCTTTGTTAGACCAAACACTTTTACACCGATTGACTCGCAACTTATTCTTTTAGCTTTACGAGTAGTCTTAATTACTAAGCTCGATTCGTAGTTCTGTACCAATTTCATTAATGATTTATTTTTTTATCGACAGGTCCAATGAGTACTACTCCAGAGATGCCAACAGCAGCCGATATGCAGCTGGCTGCAGCTGTTGGTTCAAAAGGTAATAAATCCATCATCTGCAATATAAAAAGATCCTTAAAAAAGTTTTTTTTTTTTTTGCGTTAAGTATTTTGTTAAATATGTTTAAAATAAACTTTATGTCAAAACATTTGATCCAGACCATACAGATGGACGACAAACGAACAGAGTAGGTGAAATGATAAGGGTCCCTAGTCGACTACGGACTTCTGAGTAGGAGCGAACAGTTTCGAACAGGAGTGAACAGTTTCGAAGTACAGCAAATGTACAGTAAATGGCTACTGCTTCCAACCTAGTGTCGATTAAAGCTCCAATTTATAGATACAACGACTTTAAGATTAAGTTTCAATGTCTTGTTTAACCTGCTCGTTAATTTATATCTTGATATGATAACGATGCAAAACTTAGTAATACAATTTGACACTTGATATTTTGATAAATATTAAATTTTCATATTTGTGTGATCGCACTGTACTATTTTGAATATTTTTCCATATTTCGTTTCATAGACAGGTATTTAGATAAATTAATAAAAGGTAGTACAATAACGCAGTTGGCATAGCAATTAAGTAATTAATTAGATTACAAATTGCATGTAGGTACAGTCAGTAAAAGCGATTGCTGACAGAGCTACTCGAAACGGATGAAATTATTATAGGAAATTATTTATGGATTGTAATGAAATTTCGTTTATTTTTTAAGTAAATAAATTATATATTTTAAGGAATATCCTCTTAACGTCATAATTTCTAGCAGCCCTGCACAGCTATTTCTCCTTTGCTGACTGTAACTTATTTAGGTAAGGTATCTATTAAGCGTGGTGAGTATGGCATATACCCCCAATGTTGAGGAGGCCCAAGGCCAGCAGTAGACTGTTGTGGCTGATGATGATGATGATCTATCGAAGTACTTAATTATATTTTTTTTTGTTTCAGAAATTCGTATCTCTGATAAGAAAATTAATAATTATTATATATTATTTCTCTTTGCCCAGGAGCGAGTCTCTACACGGCCATGACTGTGGTGTTGCTGCCAGCTTTAGCTCAAATACTCGTTACTTAAGGCATAACAAGGTAAGGCATTTATAACTTGTGTAAGGGACAGCTACCATTTTGTTTCATTTCCCGAAAGAAGGTCTTTGTGTACTAAGCAAACCCTATCAGTTTGCGATAAGTTGTCCCTTACACCCAGATGCACCCAGTAAACGTTTAAATGCATTCGACAAAAAATAAAAGGCGTCTAGTTTATGCATCACTTGAAAATAATGATGTGCTGTTCTCAGAGAAAGTAGACTTGAATAGTCGAAAAGCGAACTACATGAATAGTGCATGACACAATTCTTATTCTTGTAGGTTGTGATGACAAAGAATTAAAAAAAAAACTCTTGACTTATGAAAAACATTTGATATTTTTAAATACTAAATGATGTACCTACCTATCTTTTTTTGTTACAGGTGAATGATTTAAAAGTGTACTCACAAAACGAACACTGCAAGAGAACCATCGTAGGTAGTCATCTAGTCACACAATCCAAAGTTACACTTTACCAAAATATTAAAAAATATTGAGAGTTCCGCAAGGGTCTGGTTTGGGCCCTCTATTTATTAATTAATGTCATAGTTTTCTATGTGAACTACATTGTATTATTGCTTGTGAAGAATTGGGTAAGATAATCGTTTACAAGTGTACATTTTTACTGAAATAATAATTGATTATTTTTTTTGATAAATCAAAATGTAGAGATAATGTAAATAGCTTCATTTCTTGAAAAGAAAATGTTAAAATAAAATCTCCAAGATGTTTTTGATTAAATAAATACTAAAATTTCCTTGTTGTTCTATCATTTTTCCTAGAAAACAAATGAGACGAAAAATAATAATGTCTACCGAATTTACTTTTCATTAGTTAAAAATGTTTGTTTGCAAACTGTTTCCATGTCTAACAGTAGGAAGAAAACGTGATACCTACAATAGACACGCCATGTGAAAATTAGCAGTACGTTATGGGTTTTAAAAGCTATTTGGAGAGTTTACCTTAATTCCGGTTTATTTCGTAATACTTATAAATTTTAGTACCTAGATAGACTTATGTATTGATCGAATTTTTCTGTGAAAATCAAGGTTATATTTAGCTAAAATGAAATACATTCCTTGATGTTTAGTAAAGAAATTACCAACTGAAAATTTATATAAAAGTGAATTTATGAATAAAGTAAGATACTTACTTATTTATTATTTAACATACAAGTAAACTATCGTGGAAACAGAATTTGAATTTGTTTTTGACTGGCCTTCATTCATTATTCAGTATCAAAAGACGAAATACGTATAACCTGTACAAATGGGATGAAATAGATTTTTACGGGACACTTCACGACTCATCAAGGGCTACTCCCTTTATAAACAGGGTACCGATTTTAGTTGATTTATTTTTTATTTGGTCACAATTTTATATGAAGTTTGGACAATATTAAAATGTATAAACATTCTAGCCCTTATTCCTAGTTCTATGTATTATAAGTGTTTTTATTTTGCTATTGTGAATTAAACTTCAATATTTGTATAAATGTCGTAGAAAATAAAATTTGATTGAAAATGTGAACCATCTATAAAAAAAATATTTAAATAATCGTGAAAGGATAAGGGCCATTGTAAATATTGGTACGAAATTTATAATTATTGTTAAGCTTACAATATTATAAGTCAAAGTTCATGTAAGACATAAAATAATTATACATTGCTGTGCATAACGCTGATTATGGATAAGATCCAGTCAAGACTTTTAATGTGAGATTTCTTAAAATAAATAAAAGGATCGTTGTGTATTTTGGACGTTTTATTTGTGTAAATCTATTTTAATATTTCCATGAGGAAAATAATAATAATAATAATTTGTGTAAACATAATAGAAATGCAGAGAAGACACAGACAAAAACACATTAACTTATAGCTCATTTTTCGTTCGAATTACAGCCGACCATAGCATTAGTGGAATCTCTCATATTTACCATAGAACAGCCATAAATACGGTAAGTAGGTAGTACCTACACATTCAAAGCAAATAAAAAATCTGTATATTACCCGGTATTGTGTGTAATACCAAATCTGAAGCTAAATATATGTCTGCCATGCACCTAAAATAGATAATCTTGATTAAATAATTGCCTATCTGCATTGTTATATAGCTTTTAGTACATTTATTATTTCAACGATCTGTTTGCAAACCACTGCAAACATACTGTGCACTCTATTAACATGTTTAATAGAGAGGTAATTGATCAGCCGAATGTGTTGCAAAGGAATTAGAAAGCATTTTCGGATGCATTAGAGTTAGACAAACCCCACATGATTCGGACCGAGTGCTGAATAATATATGCCCTCGCTTCGCTTTCGAACGAATTACCCGACTAAATTATTGAACACGCCGCATCTGACCGGTGGTGTAGGGGATAAATCGACTTCTTTGATCAGGTTGTCGGGAAACTACCACCCAAATAGTTGGGCAACGCTTGCGTTAGGAAATTGAAAGTAATAATTGATCAACAGAAAAATATAAAAGATTGCATCCTGAGGTACCGACGTCGGTAAAGAACTTGCCATTTTATGAAATGTTTTCATAGTTTATTTGTGTGTAAGTTGGGCCTTGTTAGCTAGGCGGATTTCTGCTTGATGGAACAAAATGACGTAGCAAAGACAGACTATCTATGGAGAGCTGAAGGCCTGATGAAATCTACTTTCTATGCGATAGAAGCATATTGTGTACTACGTATTAGTTTTTTTTTTAATGTTTCGGGTTTCTTTTTTTTAGTTTATTTGTTACTGTTATAAAAATTGGTATTACGATGAAACTTATACTATTGTCACATGAGCTACATATTGTCAGAATGTGGCGGTCGTTTCGGACATACAAATAATTTTTTGCTTATTACTTTAAACTGCTACGGCGTAGCAACTTTGACTACGCCGAAAAACGCATAGTAACAAGAGATTATTATTCGAAAATTAATACGGGATAGTCATCACCATCATTCTTGGTCTTTGTCCCATTTCAATTGGTGACGGCTCTACAAATATTTCTGCGCCAGTTTTACTTATTATGAAATTAATACCTACTGATAGTTTTTTTAAACTGCTTACTGCCAATCATATTTTATCGTATGTATTTGTCCTACACTGCAAATTCATCTCGTTTGTTTTGCACGACATACGTAATAACGTGATCACACCGTATGAGAATTTTGAATGAGACGTGATTTGAATACATGACTTGTGAGGAGTTTTATTTGTCAAGTAAATCGAGAATGTGAGTAAAGGGAAAAGTGAAGCTAATTTAAATGTATAATTTTAATTTTTAAGAAAGTCCGCTAGAGTAGTAGGGTAGGTAGGGTGGATATTTTCTTTATGAAAAGTAAAAACATTATGCTTAAATTACCACCACTTTTTTATTTTATCGAAGAATATGTACCTATTTTCAAGAATAATTCATAATAAATTATAGCTAATATTCAATCTTGTAATGAATAGGTACATCATTATTTATTCATTATAATGAAAGACAGATCTAAAGTCATATTAAACTTAATACTAAATATGCAAAATGAAATTTGATAATGTGATATATATACCTATTTAGATGTAATGCTAGGAAATTTCGCTCCATACTTAACCGGTAATTTCTCAACTTCGTTCGGTAATAAATCTAATAAGAGGGTGTTATACAACGCTTTCTGCCTAAAATATTAATAGAAGTTACGTTTTGACGAACAGCACATTCTCAAAACTGATGTAAGTTAATTAATTTGCACCATAATGAACTCTTTATTAAGTTAAATGCTGCGTGGCAGCAACGTAATAAAATATAAGAGATATTGTGTTCTGAGAGCGTCTAAAATATTCACCTCGATTATTTTGGCTACAGATTTATACGTAGAAGGTACGGAAATAGTTTTTTGTAGGCTAAACAATAATATTTTTTGAAAAGAAAATAATATTAGCTGTCTATAATGCAATAGTTCTTTTATTCAGTTATACTGTTTTATGATAATTTTTATCAACATAGTTCATATTACTTAACTGAATATAATTTCGTTCCTAGGTAAACTTAAACAATCAGTAACACCTTTAGTATTTATACTCACTGTGCCCCGGTGGCATTTTCAAAGCAAAAAGTTAAATGTAACTAGGTAGGTATGTTGACATAGAAATAGAACCCCTTTCAATAAAGGTCGTCGCTATGACACAAAACAATGGCATGATAATAGAGCACAGGGTATACATTCAAAAATGGTGCGATGCAAACCCTACAAACCTGTGACAATGTAAAAAAATATTGTTACATAGGCTAGTTAAAATAATAATAAAAATAGTTATTTTTTGCAATTGTAATAATTTATCACAACATTATACCTAAAGGAAACTTTTTACAGATATTATTGACGCTCTCATGAGATACAGCAGGTGTGACAAAAAAAATAAAGGACATCTTTACCATATTTTGTAAATTCCAAAATGACCAAAGTTTTTAATTACCATTGTAAGGAAAATGATGTATGATTTCTATTAAAATCCCACAAAAACAACTACATTAATGTGGGCTAATAATGACGAAAGAACAAAGAAAATGTTTCGTGTCTCATTTGTATGGTACACTACAGCAAATAACAAGAAACAGGGGAACGCGAATCCTTTAATCTGAATACGAAACGCCATAACGAGTCCTCCTTTGAATCATGGGGCCCAATTATAATTTAAAATTACTTTAACAAAGGCTGAAACCATGTTGAAACGTGTACAGTACACGTGAGGATCTATTAGTATTATTGTACATGTAAAAGTATGTTTTCCTTTTCGTATGAAAACATAAATGTTTTATAATAGCAGGTAAATGATAAAGTATAAAACTGTAAAATGATGATCTTTTTCCTGCGGGAATACGGTAATATCCGATATCGGACGAAAGAGAGTGAAATTGTAGGAATAAAAAAACTATCGATGTCTGAAGCTCAAAGGAAATCACATGTGAACCAGTGAGCCGTATACATGCAAGCTTTTCACCTGTGATGTCGATGAAAACAAAAATGACAGCCAGCAGTGCGCTTTTAGCCTAGATGATAGATAAGAGATGCTTTTGTAGCGTATATGTAACTAATATGTTTCTTTTTATTATATTTTGAAACGACCTAGTTATTTTAATAAAAATCGTATTATCTGCGTATCCGAAATGTTTTACTGTATTATATTTATACAAAATTTATCAAATTACTTTGACGCATCGTCAAATTGCGTTATATTTTAACTCATTTCTGGCGACACTTCCTCAAAACCAGAAGCCCTCATTCATCACAAAGCAACATCGTCAATTCCCGAATACCGCAAGATACGGGGTGTTCAAAATTATAAATTCGGTATTCGGTGCGACTGCGACGCAATATTTTAAGCTTACGATTTTGCGTCGTGCGTCACGACGAATAAATTGAGAGGAGAAAATATATTTCTTATAAACCGTTTGTTGAAAAAAAACAGATGTTTTTTCATTCATCTTTAGTCGTCACAGTAGTTTCATTTCAATACGTGTCGAAATCAGTAAGAATTGCAAGAAAATGCTTCAATAAGATTTTCTGAATTGGGTAGAACCCTACTTGCATATTATGCTGTAACTTTAGACATACCGGGTATAAGGGACAGCTTCCCTCAAACTAATATCTGTTTGCTCAGTCTATGAAAGTTAACAACTTACAACAGAAAATTCTTTCAGGAAATATAAAAAGGTGTGGGTTTTTAAAATTGTATGATCGAAGTGGTCATTTTGTATGAGGAAATCTTTTTTTTTTCATAATATTCTGTAAGAATTTCCTGGCGAAAGTTGTTCAGTTATATACGTTATTCAGTATCATTGGTTTCGGAAAGCTGTCAAAGCAGTCCCTTACACCCAGTAATTACTTACGAAACTTAAAAGAATTGCTAAAAGGTTTTCTGATACGCTCACTTGGCTCATAGAAACAACCACACTACTAGTTAATATAACGTTGATACCACCCGTTCATTTTATTATAATCGTTTGTCAGAAATCCTAAACTGACACTGAAA
Organism: Scrobipalpa atriplicella; assembly: GCA_029255725.1. Lineage (NCBI taxonomy): Eukaryota > Metazoa > Arthropoda > Insecta > Lepidoptera > Gelechiidae > Scrobipalpa > Scrobipalpa atriplicella. Next base: position 29,507 of record JARACY010000065.1, read on the forward strand.
TAGCTGTAGTCTTTATCTTTGTATTATTGAATACCTTCTGAATAATCCAGACTAATGGTACAGCACACTGGATCGTCCCTCAAAGAGTTTTTATTCAAACAGAACTGTTATAAATTGAGGGCGAGTAAAGACGTTGAGTGGAGATCTGAAGATTTAGTCTGCCTGAAACTGCCTGAAAGGAGCGCTTCCAGAACTACTACTACCTAATTAACTTAAATAATTTGCACTGAGCGATCTTCTACTCTTAGTAGAAAATTATTAATAATTAAGTTGTTAACGGTAAATTGCAGTATTTCTGGGACTACGCAATTCTTCTATAGTCTGTCCAAGTATTTACTTAAATAAAGATAAACAATTTTCACACGTCTTTTCATCAAAAACATGTTTCTTAAATAATTTTAATCTATTGGATACGAAAACGTATGAAATAACAGTTTTGGTAAATTACCTACTTTAAAAACTTATAATTCATTTAAGATATGTGTTTTTAAATAAATAGACGTATCAAGACTGTTTATCTTTATTTAAGTACTTGAAAAAAATATAGGTGAGCTCACCCAATAGTCGACTTTGTCTTGATTACCACTGAAGACAACTAACTAGATTTAAATGAACACAATAATTAAATAGCAAACCTATCGCAAGTTAGTAGCACGTTTTTTTAATTGAAATGAAAATTATAAGTATACTTACTTATGTAAATAACTACTTAAATCTGCATTTAATGAAGAGAATTTTCCTATTGCGCAAATGAAACGAGAACTTTAATGCGAGGGTATTTTAGTGAAAAGCCACCAACTAAAAGCTTGCATTGCGAGGTACACGGGTGAAAATCGTTTCAAATGAGTACGGCATGAGTGTAGATAAATTACATTAAATCTCCCGCTTACGTGCCGGAAAATTCACCAATGTTTTACCAGGGGTGCTATTTTTGAAGTTCATAACTGGGTTACAGCAATTACTTATTTATTTTTAGTTCATGTCTTATAGTACTGCAAAATAGTACTATCCTGTCACTTTCTACCTTCGTAAGATTTATAAAATTTAAAAGTAGGTGAAACATCATTGATGTTTACAAACACTACTGCCTTCATTCGTCTATCGTCAGTTATTTTTTTTAGTATATATTTAGTATGTATAGTTTTTGAAATCTATGTACTTTCAGATTTATCTACAAAAAAACAACAATTACATCCTTACATTTTTATTTAGGGCCTGGTTTACTGCATAATACTGCTTATTATTTGTTTTGTTTACTGCATAGTTTTGCTTTATCTTTATTTAATCATTTTAGTACTACTGTCTATTTGAAAATGTTGATTTGCATTTGTCTTATATCCCTCATTATGTAACTATCCGCTGTCGCTAGCACATTTGTAACCGCTGGATGCAAGCGAGGATGAATGGCCGGAAGGAACGAAAAAGTGGGGTCAGATCGAGATAAATGTGCATGCATCCTCTTTGCGCAACCCTAGACTGTACCCTAGATAATGTATGGCTCGTATTTATAAAGCGATCTCAAGACTGAGAGCAATATTAAGTATGGGTTTGGCAGATCGTTTTGTACTGAAATGACATTACGGATACGAACTCAAACTCACAGCCACTCTTGAGAGCTGATTATAAATACGGGCCTATGTGTAGCGTGAAATAAAGTACTTAGGTATGTAATAACTTAACTTAAATTATAATAGCATAACTTTTAATGTTAAAAGTTTGCAACAGAATTCATGATTATTCAATAGCAATTCATTCAAAACCCATCAGAATATAATCCGATGACAACAAAGATTCAAGGAACCTACACTTTAGTCGAAAACTTCCTAGCAGAAGCTACCTGTTACCTTATAGACATGTCTCTTAATGTGATACAGTAATTGATCTAAGTGGATTATTAAGGGAATTCGGAGATAGGTAGTACGCTCTAGCTGTTACGAGAAAATGGAGAAGTAATAGTACCGATCCCAAGCGTTTCGGCTCTCTCACGTAAATTGGATCGGTGAATAGATATCGCTGATTGAATTAGCCGCTTCATCGACGCGCTCCGGTTTTGTATCCAGATAGTGGTGGTGTGTATTTCGTGGTCGTGACGACAGTTGGGATGCTCCAGTGTTTGATGATTGTTAACATGATATTCTGGGATATCAGTCCCCTGCTGCAGTTTCCGGTAACAGATAGTTCTACAGAAGATCTTGTGTTAAGATACTTCTCTGAATATGTAATAAATAGAATTGCGTGTGAAGTCTTCATGCACCATGGTAAGTAAAACAAATAAAAGGGGCTGATTATGAAAATTAATTATTCGATGGTATTAGAATATTATAGTACCTAGGTATCATTTATAAAAATAACCTCCCCAATCTCAGTAGAATTTAAAATGGGAATTTAGTAAATTAAGATAATTTATAACTAGGTACTGTGTATGTGACATGCCCTTCACTTGGTCAAAGTGTTTAGAAAGGTTTACAGCTTACGCCAAATTTTCGAAATAAAGTACGTGAAATAAAGTTCAAGGTCGAAGTGCAATGGGGCTACAAATCGCATCAGCTCAATGCTCGCAACGCGATTCGTTTAACTTTGCACCAGGTGACTTTGACTGGAACTTGCTGGCTCGGAAAATACTGTGTAGCAAGAATTAGTACCTATTTATATAGGTCTGGCTGAATATTTTTTTTTATGAGTGCTTTGCTCTTGTGAACTTAGCTTGTTGGAATGGAACGGAATCCAACGCTTTAGCAGCAGCCCTTGGGCATGATCTCCGCAGAGTGGTCCTCCCCGCAAAGGGGCCTTTTCCTACATACCTATATCTCCGACGAGTTATAATGATGTTTATGAATTTGTAGGTGTAGGTACCTGGGTAAGTAGTTTTAATCAAACAATAATCAAATCACCTACAGTTGACGTTCCATGCTCTCATTATTAATTACTTATTATGATATCGTTGTGAATCAAGGTCTGGGTTGATTTCAGTGGAAATAGGATTATACTTAATATCTACTCGTTTACTGGCACATTAATTTAATGAGAAGAACAATTTTGATAATTCTGATGTAGGGCCTAAGTTATGTACCGATGTGTAATTCAACACTGACTCTTGATAAGAATATTCTTATACCAGTCAAAAAAAAATTAGAAGAGCTATTTTGAATGTTTCAATAAATTTATTTTAAATGAAGTAAATAATGTTATACCTAAAATCCTTCCTAATACCTCAGTGGCAGTTGACTAAGCAGTGATAGTCAGCTATTATACGAGTAGTTGTCTGCCGGTCAGCAATTTCTCAGAGATTCGGGACTTGGAAGATGCTAAATATCAGTTTATTGTTAGTATGAGATCTCAATGAACACAAACAATTCACCTAAATTTATATTAGTTAAAACAATCATTGTAGGTAGTTTATGCTTGTAGAGACCTTTGATTTGACACTCAATATTTTTCTAAAGCACAAATAAAATAAAATAACTTATATAAAAAGTCGATGCTGTCCTCCTTCCCCACAACCCGGACTTATTTTGTTCAGGAGTTCATACTTAACACAACACAATTACACCAGTTGTAGGTAAAGATCACTTCACACAAACGGAAATATTTTCTAAGAACGCTTTTTATACAACAGATACCTACGTAAATAAAATGATATTCCAAAATAACTTATAACGGACTTAAACTAAGACATTCAGTATCCAGCTTAAAAGATGACTAAAGCTGATATAGTCTGATAGCTGCCCGCGGGTCAGCAGACCCAGGCATCCGGCTCGGGCGATGGTAAATCGATATCCATTAACCCACCAGGATACTCGTATGCTGTTGTGAGGGAACTTAAACTGTGGTTAGCTAAGATAAGTTAAATGGTTATGGCGAAATTCTGCATACTTCCGGCTTCATAAACATTTTTTTTTGTTTTATCTGTGAAGAAATAACTCGCAGACTTTCTAAAATATGAGGAACAACAAATCAAATTGTAGCCAGTGAAGTCAATATAATAAGATAATAAGGGACCCGAAAGAATAAAAAAAAGTTAGTAAGTATATTGCTATGAAGGTGATGTACCTACACAAATCTAGAATCTAGAATGCCCCTGTAGTGTTTTTCAGACGTTGCAAAAATGTACTGCCAAGTTTCCATGTGTGTTATAGGCCTTATCTCCATAAAATTGTAAAATACAAAACAGTTCAGCAAGATCATTAAACTTTGTAACATAATCGCGATTAACTTGCAAAATATGGCAACTTTGGCTCTAAATAACATGAAACCATATTACTACTTATATATCCTCTCCCGGGGGTCTGCAAACTTTTCTTACACAATTAATATCAATTTAAACTAAAACTTGCTCTTAGCCGTAGCAAGGATGCGGTGAGCAAATCCCAAACATTATTTGTTTGTCTTTACGTAACTCGCAGATCTTTGTTTGGAGATAAACCACTTTAGTGTAAATATTGCAACGAATATTCTGGAACTTTTCTAAATCTAATGTGAGTGTTTACTTTCAATTTCATACAGCTTCTTTAGTAGCATTGCTTTGAGTAAGTGTGAGAGGTAACCGAGACAGAATCACTGATGTGCCAAGCTTACCAAAAAGCATCACCAAAAAGACACAGAATAGCCTCCTGCATGGCATCCATGGCTCCGTCAATCTTATAATATTACTAGCTTTCCGCCCCGCGGTTTCACCCGCCGCTAATAGATTTTCCCGTGGGATTGAGTTCCCGCGGTAAAAAGTTGCTTTTGTCCTTGATCAGGTTATTGCCATGTAGCTGTTAGTATGACCACATCTAAAAGATTCTTTTATTTCTGCGTGAGTGTGATATTTTCCGTAGTAAAAAGCTGATATTGCTATGCATGCGCATCGCACAGTGAGCGTAGCTTTTTAATAGTGAAAGAATTTTAAAAATAGGTCTTTAATAGAATTTTCGAGTTCAATGATGACAAATTAAGAAACAAACAAATAAACTAACATACATACACAACACATATATACTTAATGTATTAGTGATGGATGATAATGCTCGAAAGAGGCAAGCACCATCCCCTAATAATGGTACAACAGTATGTGGTACCATTGGACCTTCGATGTTAATAATTTCTACAACCAAACCAAAGTAGACATCGAAGAAAGCATTCGCAATTTTCACAGAAAAAACTCAATTCGCAGACATCAGTGACGTCGGCCCTCACGCGTCCATCACGCGTCTGGCCCATTCGGGCATCTCACTCGATCAAGTTCCAATTTTAAAACAAAATTTTAATTTCAAGCAAAACCGCCTTCAGGTAATATTGTAGAAAGACAAATGCCTGTCAAGGAAGGGTTATGTTTTTCGCGCGTATCTTGTATGTATGTATTTATGTATGTTTTCCTCTTTATTACCTCGTATCTCAAAAAAGGCTGAACCTATCGAGTGGGATATAAAACAATGGTACATAAAAAAAAAAACGTACATCCCTATTGAGAACCTCCTCCTTTTTTATTTGAAGTCGGTTCAAAAAAAAATAGTCTGGTTCGATGACGTTCTAATTTTAAAATTTATAATTAAGTCTGTTCAAATTATCAAAACACAAATTTGCTCCATGAAGTTCTTGAATAAAAAGGTTTGCAATGGTTAGATATCAAGAAAAAGTGCTGTTGATATTATTACAAACTTTCATCACCTATTTAACCCCCTTAAGGATAAAAAAATCCAAAGACTCTGATACACGTGTCCATTAATTTTTGGTTATTAGCCTAAACACAAAATTATAAGATCCTAACTACAAAACTGACGGAGTTTCCATACAAACTTCCATCCCGTATTTAACCCCTTTAGTGGTAGAAAATCCAAAAACGCTGAAACACGTATTCATTACTTTTAAATCATTAGCCTAAATACAAAATTTTAAGATTCTAACTGCAAAACTGACGGAGTTTCCATACAAACTTCCATACCGTATTTAACCCTTTTAGGGGTAGAAAATCCAAAAACGCTGAAACACGTATTCATTACTTTAAAATCATTAGCCTAAATACAAAATTAGAAGATCCTACCTTCAAAATTGACGGACTTTCATACAAACTTCACACCCCCTTTTTACCCCTTTAAGGGGGGAAAATCCAAAAATCCTTTCTTAGTGGTAGGTTTCGTTATAAAAGGAACCTGCTCTCCATATTTCACGATTCTAGCTTTAGTAGTTTAGGCTCTGCGTTGATGAATCAGTCAGTCAGTCAGTCAGTAAGGACAAACGATTTTATAAGTTTAGATAAGGAATTTTAAGTCGATTGTATGAACGTTTAATCGATACAAGATGTTACAGTCAATAGCTTCAATTTAGTAGCCTAATGTTAGATTTACAGACTTGTGATATTATTTTATTTTTTTATGTGTTGTTTTTATGTGTTTAATTGATGGATCTTGTAAAGCCTTACAGTGTTCTTACAAACTGACCGAACACAGCAACACAGCAAGCCATTTCCGGTTGAAGAGGGGTCGCACGACGGGGCCTTCCATATTAACGGCTTGAAGATCCAGGTCTGACTCCATGACATCGCTCCAGCGGTACCTGGCCGGCCGACCAGACGTCTCCCTCCCCACTGGTTGACCCAGGTACGCTCTTTTGGCTCCGCGATCTTCACCCATTCTTTGGACATGTCTTCCATATTCCTATGGTCTTCCACAGACAATCCTGTGATTACTTTTGGTAGACCTCATACAATCCCAGTTATTTTTCTAAACCAAACATACAAATCTGTGGAGCAGTCCCAGCTGACAATGGATATATTTTATTTCCAAATCATTAGTTCCAGATACATTGACTTAAGGAATGAGTGAAGACGGATGAAATGTTCGTATTATTCGTTCGTTCGTTTTTATTGTCCTTTTATCAGGGGCTGAATAAAAGAATAAAAATATACGGTGAAATTTCATTCGTTTCAATGCGGAAGTTGTACCTATTATTTCTATTCCATGCAACTAAACAAATTTCCTCATAGAACTCAAAAAATTACTTGATCATGTAATTTTATATTGCAAAGAACAAATTCTCATAATTATTAGGCATATATGTACAATTTTGACAAAGAAAAAAACACTAGACTTTGGCACAAAATAATCAAAGCTAATTGATTTAGATTGGTAATCGACCTGGTTGAAAGTTCTCAATTTCAAACGACTGCAATCAGCTGATGCTTCTCAAAGCCATAAAATAAAATTTGTTAGGTCAGTTTCCAAACTAATTGTTTTTACTACTTTTATCAAAGAAAAACAAATTGAAATGCTGGAAAAAGAGGCTGTTAAGAAATAAAGCCAAACCTAACTCACCAACAAACCGTTAAAATCAAATAATGAAATCTTTTCGTTTGAAAAATGGAGGTCGAAAGCGGGAAAAATTCCCCATTAATTTTCTGCAAATGGCATTTCGTACTAACAAACTTTGGAAAGAAAAGAGTTAAACAAAGTTTCCTTAAAAGTTTAGAAATGTTGGGAAGAAAAACAATTACCGAATTGGAATTTAAACTAATTTTTGGTAGCCGTTTGTTGGATTGGTAACGTTAATTAAATTGGTGATTTAGTACTTCACGGTTAATTAATGTCTTGGAAGCTGTATAAGAGTGGAATTGTTTATACATTGGAAAAGGGAAAGTATTATTATTGTATGCTCAGAAAAGATTTTTTCTCTCTAAATTTCATAAAATTCATCTGGGCTTCCTTGAATATTTTTTCTGTATTTATCAGGTATAAAACGTAGTATAAACAGCAGATTATTATACTTAGTTTTACTTTTTTTTAATAGCCTATAGATTGTCCCACTGCTGGGCAAAGTCCTCCCCTTTATCTCTCCAGGCGTTTTACCTATTTTTTATTTTATTTACCTATTTAACTTAATGCACAAAAATGGTACATGGGTGATGGGCGGACTTAACGCTAAAAGAGTTATCTACTTGACAATGCAGGTGCAAGAAAATAAAATATGCGGAAAATGTGTCCAAATTTTTTTCTAGGTCAGTATTTAAAAAGGTCAGCATTTATTCTGGACTATAAAGCACTGAACATTAACCTTCGTATCTAAGCTGACTAATTTTCAAGTTCTCTACACGTGCAGATAAATTCGACCGGATCTTCCTTAAATTTACGAGTATCTGCAATCTGACTCAATTTCGTAAGTAGTTCCATTTTACTAACGAACCAATAGAACGTAGTAAGTTTAAAGTTTTTTGGCACGAATGCGATTCACTTCATTCTCTTCAGTTTGATGTTGTTCGAGAAACGTAGCGTTTCCTTCTGCTCGTGAAAATTAAAACTATTTTGGCAACAATCGCAATTCGATCGCTTGGCTTGTATTAAAGTTAGACCTAGTTCGTTGGGTTTATTAAAAGTTTCACGCACACTTATTGGGTTAAGTGAACTCTTTTGTATTGCAATGAAATGAAATACTATCGATGCCAGGGCTTTTGTTTCGTTCAGTAACTCTATTGGTGTACTGCCAGGAGTTATTTCCAGCCATTCGCGGCTAGATTCAGTCTCAAGAGAACATAAAAGTAATAGTTGTTAGTCTTACAGCAGTTTTCTTTACTCAACTGATGTTTCATTTAAGTAAGTAGTAATAAAAAGTGAACCGTTCTTTTTGTAAAAAAAAAATCAATAAAATTTCTGTAAAAGAAACAGTATATCCATCCTTTTTTCAAGTACGTATGGTATATTCATCATCATCAGCCACAACAGTCCACTGCTGGACATGGGCCTCCCCAAAATTGGGGGTATATGCCATACTCACCACGCTTGGCAGGAGGGTTGGTAAGCGCAGTAGAAGTTTTCCATTTACGGGGAACGCTGTTTAGTCGCCTTTTACGACACCAGCAGGAAGTGATGGGGTGATGATATTCTAACCCGGCACCACACGGGGTATGGTATAATACCTATTATTATATTCTATGATAGATGAAAGGTAATAAACGTAAATAAATACACTTAGATGAAATTATAATATTTGTCTCGTATAAGAAAAAAAATTGCTCTTGATTGAGCTACATAATAAAAGGTAAGGCTGTAAAAATTATATTGTTTATAAACTTCATAAAATTGTAATATTTGAAAATCTCTCTCAGATACGTTGTGTGATTCATGATGGTACGTCATAAATCTAAGGAGCCAAAAAGCAGACGCCTCAAGCAATAAATATTCAACTAGGTAGATATGAAGGAGAGTTTCTAGTAGTCGGGTCATATTTTATTCTCACTTGAAGCACTTGTTAGTCGAGTTGACGTTTACGGGATATTCATATTTCAAGAGCTGTGTTGTATTGATGTGGGTTGTATTATTATTGTTATAACCACAGAAGAGTAAATGGAGCTAGCGCAGCGGCAGCGACTTTCTCTAATCAGTGGTTATATCTATCTACTTACTCGTAAATATATCTAATACATACATACATACATATAATCACGCCTTTATCCCTAATGGGGTAGGCAGAGCGTAAACAACCTAAACATAGGTTGTTCCGCCACGTCTGACAAATTTTGAGGGTTATTCCAGATGGATCTGTACCTATACATTGCTATAGTGATAGGTTGTCAGCCCATCGCCTAAATTACAATACTGAAACCCTCGAATCCCTTAGCTGACTTTTACATCATGCCCGGGAGGATATGCAGCTGGCACATTCTATGTTTTTCTCTCACTCCCAGTCCAGCATGGAAGTAATAGTTAATAGTAATAAACTATGAAATTTTGCGTAAATAATAATAACCGTGTCTTGCACAAAATTCTGCATGTCTGATTGTCTTATCTCAATTCTGTGGTTTTTTAGAGGTCACATTAAGCCGTCACGTGTCGCCGTTCTAGTAGTTCAATCTCGCTACAAAATCTGTGTCTGCGGCCTATCGGAGGTTTAAAATTCGTCTTTAATTTTTATTGGCTATTCATTATTGATTTGAAAATTCCATAAAAATTCTAGTATGATCATTAAATCTGGCGGCGGCCGCTTGGCCGATATCATTTTCTCGACTTGTTCTAATGGATTAAATGAACATATTTCACAAGCAGAACCAAACATATTCATTTAAATAAGAAAGTATGGAAAAAGAACTTTGGGTGATTACTATATTGTCCTATCCTGTTTTCAGTGCAATAAGTGGTTAATAAATAAATGAATCATTCATTGTAAGATAGAAAAACTTTTTTTAGCTCAGACGTCTACGAAAGACTAAAGAAGAATGTCCGATAGATATACCTGAGCAAAAAGTGAATTTCTAACCAGATTTCGATGTTCACTTTGTGCAGAGTGCTACTTTACCTTTGTACTGAAGCTTGACTGCAAAGGTACAGTACTGTAAAACACTATGTATGGTTGCAATTAGTTCGGATTTGAATTTCTACGAACTTTGCAAGACGATCCTCGTTTGAAGTTTGGTTAGTATGATTAGTTGCCAGTTGCAGTTTCCGCAATTGCCTTCAAACGTATAAATCCTATTCTGAGATGTTCAGCAGCATTTCTTCTGAACGTCAAATCCATAATTGCCATTTTTTTCTTTCTATTGAGTAGGTTTTCGAGTCGAACAACGACTCGATGAACCCTGGTGTCAGAGGAACCCTGGTGTCGCTTAGTAACACAGCTATTAAGGCCTTGGCGTGGTTTGTGTAATGACCTATCAAAGACAGCGACCAGGACCGACGGCTTAACGTGCCCACCGAAGCACTTAATCTATTTTCTTTTCGGTCAATCAGGTGATTCAACCTGCAATATCCTAACCAAACTGGAGAAAACCTCACAAAATAAATTGACAGATATCAACTTTGTATCCGCGTTGGAATCGAACCCACGACTTCGGGACCAGGAGCCCATGGCTCAGTCAGACCACTAGGCCACGGGGGAGCCAGTGGCAATTTCCGTGAGTTTGGCAAATAGACGCCTTAATTGGGGGAAGCCTATGATGGTAGTATCGATTGCTTCCGTTATTAGTGGTCTCAGCAATTGACCGGAAAATCAAATTAATAAAAAACAATTTTGTATTAATTTTTATCGGCTTCAATAAGTAGAGATATTGCAAGGATTTGCTAATTGTTCTAAAAGTAAGATGATTCATCATGTCGAAAGTCGAAGTTCGCCCCTTGGAGTTGAACTCATATTGGTCAGCCATCACTGACAATCGGTTAGAAGGATTATAAATGGTAGTAGTAGCATGATCATGTTAATAGTACCTACCACCGCGGTAAGACCAATGCTAAATGGGAGACTAATTATCTAGTCACAGAATAACTTATGGTTCACCACGTCCATTGAAGTTCGGCCATAGATTACAGCATGTGGTAGCCTCGGGTGTTGCTTTCGAAGCCGTAGCTACTATCTATAAATTATGTATCCTAATACCTACTAAAACAGATCACTGTAGGTGAAATGCTTTATTTGGTACACTCAACAATGGATGAACCAAGTATCTGTTTACAGAAAAGAGTTTACAGGAAAGTCATTTAATTTTCAGTGCCTAGCTACATTTTATCTGTGAATGTATGTGTTTCGCGAAAATTTTGATATTCAAAAGCGCAACGTCGACATTGGCAAGCCAGACTTCGTTGAATCTTTGATTCTGCATATCAAGTCGGTGGCCAGCTACGCCACAATAATATGAATATAAGATCCCTCACTCCGCATTGCGACGACTCAGTTATTCGCTCACACCTGGCTACCTTATGATAAGGAAGTGGAATAAGTTTAGGCTCTAAGCGGAAATGAAATATTTAAAGATATACGGTACAGATTATTGCATACACATTATTGACTGCCGCTCTCTAACATAATGCTACTTATCTTCTATCTTGTGGGTAACCGGGTATGCATACATACATACTTACGGGGTAAGCAGAAAGTAAAATGCTTTTTTGCCACGTCGGCCACAATATTGAGGACAATTTCAGATTGAAAGCTATAAATTATGACAGGTTGCAGCCCATCGCATAAATAACAACCTTCGAATACTTTATGACAGCATCCCGGGAGGAAAATTTGCTGACGCATTCTATGTTTTTCTATTGCTTCCAGTAAGTATGTAAGATGGGTCGATATGAGGTTTGGACAAGAACTACTATCAACAAGCGACCGAATCATCATCTTACTTGTCGAACTATCACGTGTTTCAGCTTTTTGTACTAACCAAACTAAAAATTAAAATAGAATAGTGTTTTTCCTTGTGGAAATTTAACCCACGATCTCCGGATAGACTAAAAAAGTACCTCAGGTATTCTCTTTCCCTTCTCTATTAGACCATACACGATGCATTGGAGATGCGACGAAAGAAATATTCTTATTCAAAAGTCACCAAGCTCCGTGACCGGGTTACAAGTTGCAACACAGTCGGGATTTACCTTTTTTTTATACTTTAAGTAATGTGTATATTCAAAGTTATTTAACTGCTTAGAACTTATTCATCTTCTGTCTAGCTTTTATAAAACGGAGCATTTTGACCATGGGTGTAAGGGACAGCGTACCAGACACTGATAGCTGAGGTTGCTCAGTCAACGAAACTGAACAACTATCATCAGGAAATTCTTTCAGGTTATTTTGGTTATTTTGACAATTTATGACTTTGTGATTTTTTTCCCCAGATTGGGAAATGCAGGCTTACTCACCTTATTGTCTGTAAGAAAGAAGATTCCTCTGTGATAGTGGACGTTACGCAAACCATGTCAAAGGCCTCTTAGTTGTTACTAATCCGCGGTTTACAAACTCTGACAACATGGCTCATCGGACGGTTAATTGAATCGAAAAAAACATTAGATAAGAAGAAAAAGAAAGTTCCGGGTCAGAACCATCGCCTCATATCGTCTAGGGGTGTCGTCGAAGACGACTACGTAAGCTACTATAAATTCTGTTTCTAAGGGCTAAATCCAGGGAATGGACACATGGACAGTGAGCACATAGGCTCGTATTTATAAAGCGATCTCAAGATTGAGAGCAATATTGAGTGCGGATTTGACAGGTAATTTTGTACTGGAATGACATTTCAGATACGAACTCAAACTCGCTGTCACTCTTGAGAGCTGATTATAAATACGGGCCTTAGTGAGCAGTCGGATGATCTTGCCAAAGGTAGACTATTATTATGTCTGAAGTAGCTAGTATAGTACACAACATGTTCATTGAACGACGTGATGAAAAATACCAGCAAAGACTTCCCAGGTTTTAATCACCACGCGCCATTAAAGTTTTCAAGTAAACCTCGCTTCATTAAAAATTTAATACCGCGCTTTAATTTCATTCCAGAGACATTTTAATAGAGAATGCCTGGGAACAAGAGTTTTAATCCACGGATACTCTTTTGCAATAATTAAAATTATAACAGCATGTAAGAGAAATATGACGGACTTATTATAGAACAAAATTTTAATAAAACTATGTTTGTTATTTTATTGGATTTAGGTTATGATTTTATCTAATTTGAAGACATCAAACAAAGTTTAATCTATTTGTAAATTAAATATTTAAATTTTTATTATCTTGTATAATTAATCGATTGTTGATTCATGATGTATGATTATTATTCCCTAACGAAATTGTTAATAGAGACAGCTTTCTGAAAATTTTATAAGATGTTTATTTCAACATTTACTGTCGTCGAGGTAAATCCTAGGATTTACCAAGGGAATAGCGGCAAAAGTCCAAAACGAATAATGATCTTAATACTTAACTTTCGAGCTTTTATCAACAGTGGTTGGTAAATCTTGTGTTTTACTGGTAAATCCTAGAACATACCTTACTCCAGGCTTTTACAGTAACATATTATACAGTATTCACTATTTCCTGTACTGGAGCCCGAATAAGACAGATGTTTAGTAGCAGTTACCATGTTTATTGTCTACTCTTCATGAGTGTCTGCACATTAGTAAAGACAGTGCCTCTCGTCTCTATTATCTTGTCTCACTGTTATGCTTACACAAATGCTTTCTATCCCACAAACTATATGTCAAACGCAGAACAGTAAGGAAGTGGGACTTTGTGAAAACACTAACAATAATTTGATAGAAATAATAAATGTAGGTAATTTGTGAACAGTATACAGTATGTTTGCAATTTTTCGTCAATTATCCGACTAAATTATATTGAAATAGCAGAGTGCTTAGTGCAGAGTGGAATCTACCTAAGAATATCTAAAATACAAAAAGTAGCCACTTTTGGCAAGAAATGAAAATGTTTGTATTTGACAAACAATTAATTTAGGTACTTGTGGTGGCGCCACCGAGCTCATAGAACCGCCTTAAATAAAATAATGTACGGAATCGTTTTTTGAGTTAAAAATTATGATATAAATTATTCGTGTATCTTTTTTGAAGTGAAATATTAAAAAAAGCATATCTTTACATAAATAAATTACTGCATATTATCATGAATGCTATTCGAATATTCTAGGCGGATCACATAAATATGACCATAATAGTGTTGGAAAAACAAGAAAAAAAACGAAATTATGTACGTACAACATGTCAATCATTAAATGTATAGTATAAAGTTAAGTACTCTACTTAATGTAATAAGTAAATATCTCGAAACGGATCGAAAGTTTAGTCTTATCAAATCATTACCATTCCAAACCCTTTCGGCACCCAAGTAAGACGTAAATAAATACTCGTAATAGCAAGGATCCATCAGCAAATGTTGGATGTTTGTCCAAACGGAATCCGGCATTACGGAGTTATGATACCACGATCAGAGGACATCACGAGCAGAACAATTTTCTTGTTAATATTCATGAAATTCAAATTGGGTACAAACCGAGCGATTGTCCGGGGTTTTTAGGGATTTGCAAAACTTTGCCTTAATTTCGGGGATTTTGATTAGAATCGAGAATACCGCGATAGAGTTTAATAATTTTGGCTTTGGTAATTGGATATTATCGCCTGTGGGGGTGATGCGATCGCCACGCAAGTTTTGGAGCTAATCGAAAAAGTTTGGAATGTGCTGATAAAAATATCAAGGTGGGTCCGATTCGTGCGGGAAAAGTGAACTTAGATCTCGTACTTATACAATTTAAAAACTTTTCTATGTTTCTGACCTTAGACGACAACACGGCCTGACTATTTATTTAACTTGGTTAAAAAAGTTTTACTAACAAATCCTTTATTTCTTAAAATTTATTGTGACGCAACAACATAAAACAAAAAAAAATACATTTATGCTATGCCATTAATGCAAAAAACAAACCCTGCCAATATAAATATCCCTTAAACACCATTAAGTACCTAAAACTTTTTTTAACACCTTGTATTTTATGGAACTCCAAAACGGTAAAGTTAAAACTACAAATTGTTGATAATATCAGAAAACATGGTGGCAGAAGAGGGGTGTCAGGTAAGAAGAAGTTTAGTGTAAAATTGAACTCGCTCACCAATTGCTAGAAAAAAATAATTCTAATTTATTCAAAGGTTTCATTTAAGTTTCAGTCTAATTATCTAGAGGTTCATGATGAAAAACATTTTGCAATGGAAAAGGTCCAAGCGATTGCTAAGAATGTTACGCTGTATATTAATTGTGTACCTAAATTGTGGTAATTTATCTCCATTCTGCCTCCGTGGTCTACTGGTCTGAGCCTGGGGCTCTCAATCCAAAGGTTTAAGGTTTCCCCCAGTTTGGTTAGGACATTGTTTATAAACTGTGACACTAGGGTTTATCGGGTCGATCGACTCGAAAACCCATTTGACAAGAAAAAAAAAGATTTTAATTCTTCTAAAATTACCCGACACTTTTAAGTTGCTGCTTGTTCCTAGAAAAGTTAGGACAAAAATTTCATTCCAAGCTTTTAACTCCAGTACTACATTTAGAGTTTAAAAGTGTCCCAAAAAGAAGCATCAAGTTGTCACGTAGCGGTGTATTTAGGTCTTTTTCACAAGCACGTAGGTATAACGGTCTGTAACTGGGGTATAGCTTCGAAACCAACACTGTACATTCTACTATGTAACTAAAGTGTTTTAGAGCTTTCTTGCTGAAACAAATACTTAGTTACATACTTTTTCTGTCATTCTGTGTTATATTATAATTATTTACTTTCAAAAATATCAAACAAAAGTAAAATTTTGTCGGATTGTGTAAAAATGTGCTAGGTCAGTTGGTGGAACTAAATAATTATAATATTTCAAGATCGTATGTTCAATACCACCGGAAGAAAAAGTCTGTAAAACGAGCTTCTAAAATAAACTACTACGAGTAATTAGCTAATAGTGTGTATCCAAAATATAATGTCCTAGTAAATAACGTAACTTTCAAATAATGAATATTTTTTTAAAGGTTATTCAAAATATCATTTAACTTTTATTAAAATATACAAAAATTCACACAAATCTTTTCAAAAATATCAAATTTTTCATGTCGTGTGGGTTTAGAGTCGATCGATTCGATGAACCCTGGTGTCAGAGTGTAAATAATTAGTGTTAATAGACTATTAGACCATCATATCACATAACTACACCATGCACCTAGCCTTAGATATTACATACTCCAACACACAGACACTGGCTTCCAGGGGTGTAATGTATGACTCCCATTATGAGCCTAATCTTCAAGCCTTCCTCATATAAATTATCACAACCTACCGCGATATTTACCAAGAAAATTCACTGAAAATATAACTGAGCATACACAACACAACAGGGAGTCTTTTAATAAACAAACTGGTATGTTATGGCCATTTGTTTTCCTAGTTTTAGGATGCTGTAAGTTTGTAATTAAGGTTTTGAATTTGAAATTACTTTCTTCGAAATTGAGGTGAGAGATTAATTTTTTTGGAAACTTCATATTTTATGGATATGCCAGTCCAGTTACACTATATAATTCTCATTACTATGATAATGTATTAGTAAATCTTAGATTCTGTGCAAATAATAGCAACTTTTTAAAACTAAGTGACGATGAAACACAACAATCTTTTTGAACTGGTAGAATAGTTATTGTCTTTGTTTGTGTACCTAAAGAGATTTTTGTATAGGTACGTTTGATGTGTGAGTGCATGTAATATTTATTGCTAGTTTTTTTTTCACTTGTCTTTTCAATGTGCTTACTCTTCCTTTATTCTTGGTCTGTTGATGTAGCCAAAGGTGTAAGAAAAAATTCATTCAGGGGGTGTCATTTTTTAAATAAGTATGCACTTAAGTATATCGCGAGAGACGTATCGCATATCGGAAATGTGTTTTATGCATTAAAGAAGACACTGGATGTGTTTATTTGTTTGAAGAAAATATTTTGGGTGAAGTAAGTTAATATATTAAGTTGTTTTAGATAATTATAGGTACATTTACCTTAATAATTATACCTCTTTCTACAAGAAATGTGGTGTATAATATCAATATAAACATACCTAAATTAGTGTAGAAACAAACTTTACGAGCCAGTTTCGATTCGAACTGCCTTAGTAATAGGGAATCTGACTTTAAATGGAACATATTATTTTTTGGGTACTGTTAAGGTGTATGTTGTATTATTTTGTTCCTTACCTTATCACAAATAAAATATTCTTCCAGTACTTTATCTCCCTCGTAGTTACAAGCGGCGTAGTATTCGTCACGTGCCGCGGTCATATCCGCCGGGAGAAACGGGAGACATTCTTAAAATTTTCATAGCGAACATTCACCATTCCCAACATGTCACAGGGAAAAGTGAAAATACGAAATTGCAAATAGAATTCTTGGCTCTGTCGCCGTCCGCCTCCCGAAGATTGGCTGTAGCGATGTTACTTTATATGGCACACTATTCGTATAGTAACGATATTCTAAGGGTGTTGACTTTTGTAGCTAGGATTGAATGGTTTGGATAAAGCCAAGGAGAGAACTTATGAACTGCATGTCTTCATTGAAGCGGTAAGCAGTTCTATGAACGATTTTTTTATTGGGAGTACAGAAATTTATTAATTTAAAGATTCATTGTGTACCAATAGCAATGAAAAGACAATAAAAGCTTATGTACACAATAGGCACTATTTTTAATAAAACTAGTGCCACGTTATGAAATATTTTGCAAAGAAGATTTTTTTTTAAACAAAGAATTTTACAGCACCATATTTCAAAGAACCACTTGAATAGAGAAGTCGAGAGTTAAGTCAAGAAGCGGAGTCTATTTCAGTAAATTCACAAAATTAAAAATGCTTAAAGGACGAAATGGAACTGAGAAAGATTTAAAAGGTATTTTGCGTTTGAATTTCCACTTCTTGGACACTGTGTCTTTGACGATATAAAGACAGTTGTTTGAAAAAACTGCGATGTTATCAATGTTTTACTTAATTTTATAGTTTTTTCTGGAGGTATATTCACTTAGGTATAAACAGGCGTGATAGTGTGTAGGTACCTATTTACGTATATTAAATTTAAATGGCATTTATACCGTAGTTATTTTACAGAAATATTTTTTTAGTTTTTAAATACGTAGTCAAACACTAACAAAGATATTCAGGTAGGTAAATATAAGTATTTAAAAAAATATATTATCGAGTTTAAATCGTACTTTAATTTTTATTTTATAATCATTCAATTATAAAATTTTCCAGGAAAATATTGGCATTGTTTAATTTTTTCTCAACACTGTTTTAAACTTCTCAATCAAATAATGTATCGAGGATAGCATCTCTAACTTCATTGGTCGCCAACCCCTATTGCCGACCAACAGATATTACGGATTGAGACCAAATTGGACTTAAGTCGTAAACCTACGGAACCTTAAAAGGGCTTTTAAGGGGAAAAGTGTTCGTGATAGGGAATAATTTGGTAGCATTGACCGCGATTACTGCCCGTTTCACTTTTGTCTTCCTGAAAACCGTAATAAGTGGATGAAATCTTTTCTCGCTCTACTGACTACCGGTAATGGGACCTTTTCCATGATATTTATGGTAATAATACAAAGTTATAAGTACTTTTGTTCGAATCTTGCAACCGTTGCCTGATATTCGTCCTGGCTCGGTAAGTTTTCCTTGATAACTGTGCTCTGAGGTTTTGAGTCATTTTTATTGGATTTGTTCGGCCGTGTGATGCTGTAATGTATTTTGTATGTACTACAATATACATCCCGGAGGATTTTTGCTAATAACTTTAACCTAAAATAGTAAAAACTAAAAGAGAGGGACTAAGAGAATAAAACCGGTCCTAAGAAATGACAAAAATAGAGGGTTTATTATTATCATCATCTGACTTCTACAGAATAAAATTTGTAGTGTTCGCTACACACCACAGGCACGTTTCTGAATAAAACATTTATAATTTGATTTCTTTTTACTTCCTTTTGATTTCCTTTTGAAGTCCAATTCCCAAAATTCCCCGATAATTTTAGCAACAGCGTCGTAATAATTTATTGCAGGACTATAAAACAGTATTTAAAGGGGAGCATATATAAACGAGGACAACGTGGTTAACTACGCGAATAAAAATACTGTCCCCCAAGGAGTAAATTAACACTGGGCTAATTATTTTACCTAACAAAAAAAATGCATTAAGCCAAATAATTGCATTCATTGCTGGACCTGTGAGTAATTTAATACCAAAGGTTGTATTAGTGCGACAATGAATGAAAAAGGTACTTTTTTGTCGCCTTTACGCTACATAAAAAAAAGAAACTTTGTCGTATTTCGCCAACAAGGATGGACAATTTGCTTACTTTTAATCCCAATATGATAATAAGGGCACAAATGAAAAATACTTTAAAACATTTTTAATTTCACTCCAAGAACCGTATTTTTTTATGCTCAAGTTGGTGAAACAAAAGAAAGAAAAATAATGCCAGAGGCTCATTGAAATTGTAATAATTAAGGGACTCAATTACATGCTCTTGTTTATCTTAATTTAATCAAAAAGAAAAGAAACCCAGCTCTTGAAGTAACATACTTCAGTTCTTTTTTTATAAAAATTCAAACTTAATAATTTCTTAGAAAAACATCTGAGAATGAATGACGTGAGCCTTACCATTGTGAAATTGTGAATGTAATAATAATTATTAAACGTTTTCAATCGCCTATGAATACTTATTTTTACATTGATAATTATTAATGCTCTTATTTTCTTTCATCTTTACGCGTGATTCTTGCTTGTCTACCCCCCTGTTACGTTATTGTAGTTTGAAATAGATGTAGACAGATGTACAATCTACTATTTCCCCTATATACATAAATTTATTAAATAGGACACACTCCGGCAATGTCTCAAAATTCACCCTATAAACAAACGTCTTTGTCCCGAAACATCCATTACTTAAACATATTACCGCATTACGAAGCAAAAGGCAAACTAATAAAGGACAAAATAAAATGAAATAACCATTGACTTCCTGATAAAGGCAATAGCGGCAATTTCATCCCGCAGGAAAATAAAAAAAGATAAATTTTCCCTTTGCATTTTATTTCTATTCGTGTGGCCCCGCTTTCTTTTGTTCTGCGTGATTTATGAAGTACTCTAGCCTTACAAAACATTAAGCATCGGGACGGTGGTATGCAAGTAAATATAGGAATAAAAGGACGTAAACTTGTGTGGAGTAAGCAAATATAAAATATAACTTATTATTGTGATTTAATTATATCAAACTTAAATAAGTAAGTTCGTTCCTATAAATACACACCATAATTTGTTTTTTATTAAGATTTTGTACTTAGTTTTAAATAATATATTCAAATATTTTTTTACCTAGTCTATACATATTCAAATCAATATAAAACATATAAACATTACCATAGGCCACACGTACCACAACAGCTACCTATACCCTACACCACATTGCAGCGACAAAAAGTGGATGTCCTGTGACAGTCTGATGTGGTGATTAGTGTATAAGTAACTGTAGCAAACTGTAGTTTCTAGTAGTTCCATTATTATAAAATATTTATGTGTTACGTTGCAATCTATAATAGGAAGACTTGTAAAAAAAATGTTATGTATTTGATAGATAATATTTATATCACATACTTACAAATATATTAATTAATTATCATAAATTTAAGAGCTTTGCTCTTGTCGGTGGAGCGATCGCCAATTTTCTCTGGATTCTGCCTTCTGCTTAACCCATCTACATGAAAATATAATAAATATTTACAAATAAAATTATAGGCACACTTTTTTTATAATATGACAAATTCTGTCATGTAAAAGTTTTCTAAATGACGTCCGGCAATCTCGGGTAAATCTGTGACAGTCATATATTTTTTAGCTGATGTCATATGGATGTCACACAAATATAGCCTCAGTTTGTATGAAAACGGCCGGTTCTCATTTTAGTTGTTATTTCGAATGCAAATAAAGTATTGCGCGTATATTTGATTACCTCTAGACCTCTACCCTATATGCGTCTCATTGGGTATTTTATTTACTATACCTATCTACTTACAAATTTAATTCGACGTAGTAGTAGGTATAGGATGGAGCATAATTTACGATACACAGTGCATATTATCTGTTTCATACTAAAAGCATTATTAAGCTCCTAGCTCTCCAATTACCTCACATTATCTTTGCGCGTAGCACTACCGTTATTTCAGCAGTTACTTCATTTCATGTTCTGTTCTATCCAGATTGTACATACTATACTTATTATTTATAAATGATTTTTGCCTACACGGTTAACAGATTTTTATAAAATTTTACTTAGTATCTATTGGATTTAGGTATGAATATAGATGCAGAAAATAAAACATGGTTATTGTTTACTGACCTATTGAAACGGTCTTTTCAATGTACCTAAATGTCAAAAAACTGCTATCAAATATGGTGTTTCTGAACAGTTATGGCGATCGCACTATACACCAATAAGTGACAGTTTTTTTTTCAGTACGTATGGTATGGGCTACAGGAAAGATGAAGGAAAACTCATTATTCATTAGAGCTTTTACGAACAAACTCTATACAAACATTGATAAGCTTTTGTATGGCGTCTTAAAAGGCTTTAGTGGGATAGTTGCATCTACTAAGTGAGATCCCGCAGTAATCTGTGCATCGGACCGACGGCGCCTTCGGGATTTATTTCAGTCCCACTGTGCAGGCACTGGGCATAGACTAGAAGAAAAGTAGATACGAGGTGGAAGAACCACAAAGTCTTCATTATCAGTCTCTGTGAGTCCACTGCTGGACAAAGGCATCTTCAAAAGTGTGCCCTGATCCCGATCTTCGGCTCTTATAACATCCAGTTCAATCTATGTAGGATGTTAATTTAATTTCCAAAGGCTCCAACCCCGCTTCTGGTTGGCTTCCATGCTAGACTGGGAGTGATAGAAAAACATAGAATGTGCCAACATTTCCTCCCGGGCATGCTTTAAAAACCAGCTAAAATATTCGAGGGTTTTAGTGTATTGCAATTAAGGCGATGGGCTGACAACCTGTCACTATAGCGATACACATTTCAGTCTAAAATTGCCCTCAAAACTTGTCAGACGTGGCGGAACAACCTTTTCTTTGGTCGTTTACGCTCTGCCTAACCCATTCTGGATAAAGGCGTTTATAATGTATGCATGTAGGTATGTGAGCCGTCAAGGAGTGTTGTTAGACTATTGGTTTTAATTCATACGATTGAAATCTAAGTTAAGTAATTCTGTGAAAGTGTCAAGATTGAATAAAATGAAATAGAATTAATTCATTCATTGAGTTTTCTTCAAAAACCTAACTGCTTTAAGTTGTGTTGGTGCTTTGGAGGGATTTAAACACTCTGACTTTGATGGTCCCTAGGATCGCTGGTTCAACCAACAATTCAAACTCTACTTTTCTCTATAGTTCACTATAGTCAAAGGCTCCACTGTAGAAACTAAGCTGTATCTGATGTAAGGACACAAGAAGAATTCGTAATGCAATTTGTAGAATCGCCTTTGCGGAATTTATATTCCAATTTCGAAATGCTGTGAGAAGCGGTTGTCGAGATTAAAATGTAGGAGTCTTTGATGGCTTTACACGAGCTAAACTTAGTATAATAGAAATTATAATGATAAAGTGCATAAAAAAAATTATAGGAGTATATTAGTAATTAGAAAAAAAATGGCAAATGATTGTTCAAAATCGGCAATTCGCTAATTATCTATTTAAGTTTTGTACGCGTTTTGTCTATCAACAGAATTAGGTATGGTACGTTCTTTGATACCAATTCAGCCCTGCAGCTACGTCAGCGTCAAATCGTGTTTCAAATAAAATGATATTAAAGTTTCTTTATAAATTTAAGGCATCGAAGTAGACACAAAAACTATAAGTATAAAGTATAGGTAATATAAAGTAGACAGACAGACTATAAAAATGATGCGATAAAATTAAAAATGAAATGAATAAATATTCATGTATTGATTCTGCATTTAAATTAAGTTTTAGTCAGACAGCACACGACAGCAGGACACTATTAAAAACAGACAAATTATTTAACGAAATATTTTTAAAGTGCATTGCCTCGTTTGACTATCAATGGACGCGAATGAATAAGTAAACGGATAAATGGATCGAATTAAAATAAATCGCATTGAATAAAACGAACAGATGAAGTGCTTTTGCTGAATAAAACGTCGACGAAAAATCTGATATTTAAGCGTTGCTATTGAAAAAATATTGTGTCCATCCTCGTTTTCTCTCCTTTAGAATAAATGTTTTTTTTTTATTCATTTCACACTAAATGTAATAAAACGACCCGTACCTGATGGCCTGATACCTGATGGATGGAAATTTAACGTAGGTAAATCTGCGAAAGATATTGTACGATGATCTGATTTCAACCTCACCTATGGTAAGATCTTCATTTATGCCAATTACAATATCGCGTTCTTGGCTGCAATTAAATAAGATAGGCACTAAGATTGGTTGAAATTATAACCTAACACCTTTGAGTGGCAACCGGAAGGCAGGCGAAGACGCGGACGACCAGTACACACGTGGAGACCATCGGTAGACAAGGTGCTCAAGAAGGGGGAACTCATATTCGAAGAATAGCGCGGGACCGGCCGGCTTGGCGAAAACTTGTTGGCGCCCTCTGCACCAGCGGGGTGCCTTAGGACTACCAACAACAACAACAACCTTTGTGCCGACCTCTGGAGAGCTGCAATTAACTATCTAGTTATACTTAAAAATAAATATTATTATATCGGAATTGGAATATTTCATTTCCAAAATTTATTTAGAGGAGGTCTTTTGTTTTGTTTCTCTAGGAAAGTTGTTTGGTTTACGTGATTGCACAAAAATATTTTCGGGAAATTGTATCCTATCTTGTCCAAAAAATATCATCTTTAGTAGGTACAATTTAATTTCATCTTTAATTTCTCCTCTACACAAAGGTTGTCTGGTAGAGATCGCTGCCAGCGATAAGACCGCATTTGTGCACATTTATTCATTTTTGTTTTTGTTTGAATGTTATTTGTTAATGTGTGCAATAAAGAGTTTTTACTTACTTACTTACTTACAATTTCATAAAACCTGACGTAACGGTTGATTTTTGTTCTGAAAGCTATATGTGATGAAAAAGCTATTGGAAAAAGTAATCTCCTGATAGATTTAGGTACCTGCGTGCATTTCAGTATTGAAACATTTATAGTATTTTTTTTTACGGGAGTATTCAATTTGTTGTTTTACCAATAACATATGGTCATAGAAATTATTAATTTTGAACAATAGATATTTTAGAAAGTCTTTAAACGATGATTGAAAAATCAAGAAAAATAAAAGGTATATTTCTCATTGAGCTACAGTTTTTGTGTTTATTTGTAACACAAAAAAGCACACACAATGTTTTCTTGCTCATAATTTTAGTGAGAATCGACCAATCTCATTTATTATTATTCCTCACGTTAACATTTACATTCAAAACTTTGTTGTTGCTTACAAAAGCTTGAAATCCGAACCAATAGGATCGAGTTAGATCTAGTTTAAACAAGTTTCATTTGCAATTAATTAGAACTAGAGATTCCATTACCTACCGAGATAGTATTTCAGGCCTTTAACTCTAGAATACGTACAATTTAACAATGATCAAAATATAATTTAATGACATAGTATGACATTTATTTGAAACCTTTAACTATACCTATATTAAAGTTGATACACGGCTTAAGTCATAAAATCGTGATACCTACCTATATTTAAACTATATTAATGCATTATGCATAAATTAAAGAGGTAGTTTTCACACTAACATAAGTACGCTTTGCTGGCGTATTGGCTAGCGATCTTTCCCTAAGATATAGGCCAATATTGAGTGAGGTTTAATGATGATCAAATTGTGAAAATTTTAAGTACCTAAGTATTAAATACAACACCACGGGTGATTAAAAACGTACAATTTACTATAAACCCACAGAAATCAACGTCTATCACTTCATAATAAACCTCTCCGCAAACATTCATCTCAGATTTGGATCTCGGCAATATTGTCGCGACACTCCAATCGGGAACCTGTAATCTTTCAATTACAAATTCAAGTCCCATCCATTCCAATTAACTTTCATATTGATCTGGGAATACGAGCTCCCGTT
The DNA here is from genome assembly GCA_029255725.1 of Scrobipalpa atriplicella. Lineage (NCBI taxonomy): Eukaryota > Metazoa > Arthropoda > Insecta > Lepidoptera > Gelechiidae > Scrobipalpa > Scrobipalpa atriplicella. The sequence continues at coordinate 54,915 of JARACY010000065.1, forward strand.
GCTGGTTGCCAATTTAATAAAAATGTTAAGAGGACTCCCTCTCGGTTTCGAGGTTTTGATAATGCTTCGTGAAATTTTGGACTTGATGATTGATTGATTGATTATTTTTTGGTTTTTGCTTAGATTTGAATAATAGAGAGGAATACACCTTTAAATAATGAATGAGAAAATAATTAATATTTTTATAAAAACAATACATTTTAGTACAAATAAATGATTAAAAAAAATTAATAGTAAGTAATTGGGTACTTAACTTAACCTTAAGCCGGGTTTCCTGTATGCAAGTGACTTACGCGCCAGTTGTAAGTTACATGTAACTTGAACAATGGAAAACTCCACATGCATGCAAATTGTAAGTTATATGCATTTGGTTTTTAACATGTAGGGAACGAGTAACTTACGCGTGAATCCATAGTGAAATTTTAGTTCCAACTATCGCCACCAAAACAGATCTTCCACTTCCACCACCAGGTCAGTGGCAATGTGAAGGCCTATGTCAAACAGTTACACGCCAGTTACTGTAAAAACAATCAAGACGCAAAATGAGATTTCCAATATAAGTAACTTTTACGCCAGTGTGACGTCAAACTTCCGTGTAATTACTTGCACAATGGAAACCTGGCTTTCTACGAAAGGAAAATGCATAAAATGAAGAATAAAACAGCGAAGCTTAGAACTACTTTTTTTTATTTGACTCCTAGTGCAATCAGTTGTCTGTCTACAGCCACTTCATCACACTTCGTAAAAACACAAAAACTTAGCTATTTACCAACACCGACATTGCAAAGGCCTTTGCCAAAATCCATAACACAAAAGGCCTCGGGAAACATTGCTCTCAAAAAATGTCAGGCGCTTTTCAGCAGATATGCATCGAGGCTGCAAAGCGAGTTCTTTGATGTCGAGCGAAACAGGCACTTGTCTCGCATCGCACAAAGAGGAGGTAGGTGCTATAGTCATTGAGGCAGTGCGAGTAGAGAAGATGGAGAGATAAATCCAGTAGGCTGTGACTAAATTTTTCAGCGAATTTTGTTAAGGAAAAAAAAACTTTAAAAATGCTGGTCAATAAAACTGATTACGCGCAAAAGTATAAGAAAAATAATAAAGAAAATAACCAATGTGATTTGCCCCAATTGTAACTGTTTTGATCCTTATTAAGAAACCCATCATGGTAAAATCAAAAAGTGAACAATAAAATTGTAAGTATATTATATTGTCAACACAATAACAGAAAAATAATGAAATACTGTCCCTATATTTTCACTCTTTTGATGATTTAATTTGTCCCGAAGAATGTAATTATAATCATGGTAAAATCAAAAAGTACGAAAATTATTATTTAATTTAAAATTGCCAACTCTCATAGCGAAGAAAAACAATCAAATTATAAATGAGTTCATCATGAATGCCCGTCAAGCTGCACTTACCTAGATTAAATATTAAGCCAATTTTCGAAACACGATTTTAAGGCTTGTTTTCAACAATTAAAAAAGTATTATTATTTTATTTATAATCAAGCGACTTCATTTTAAAGCTGTGTATTATTAAACACGGAATTACGGGATACGATGATAAAAAATTTAGGTACGTAGCATTTCTATAGAAACACTATAGTGTTTGATTTTTGAAACTTTAAATTTCAATGAAACGTTCAACCTACACTGGTCTTTTATAAGCCTACGCCTTAATCTTTTTCTCTCACTTTTACACTATTTCTCTCACTTTAACAACAATCATGAAAATATAGAGTGTGATCCTAGTCACAAACAAAGAATGGAAAAGGCACCATCACATAATACGTAACTCTTCTCTACTCATACTCATGGATTATTTTTTTTGTTTGCTTGCGTCGATTAAACGCCACTTTACTGAGCAAAATGACACATAGAACACAAAAGAAACTACGAAAGAAAATGATAAATTTTATTTCATGGCAAAGCAAAACTCAACGACATTAAAAGCAATACAAGAGAGAAATAGTGGCTTTTTGCAAGACCAGACTATGTGCAGTTGGAGTTCCGTAGTTCCAAGCGAGCTCTATTAAACTTGATCAATTTAATGTAAAAGTGTTTATAATAAAAAAATATTGCTAATTTCATATTAACCTGGTAGTGTCGCAATTGCAATCAAGCACTGAACGTATAGTCTGGGAAGAAACAGGAGAGGTTATTGCCCGGCTGTGGTAAAGTCTAAGTTAATATTTAACTACGATACCTGAACCAATTCCTACTGTGTTGTTGACAACACTTATAATCTACTTGCGGCATATAAAAGAAACACAACTGACATGAACTTTCATAAACGCTGAACCCTGAAAACAATAACAAGACTTTGAACAAGAACAGTGATTTATAGCCCCAATAGCAAACTCTAATTCCCTCGGCTAAAAAACAAATAACAACCGGTTTCATTCATCAATATCGGAAACCTCTTGGCTCCCGCATTGTGACGTCATGAATGACGTATGATGGCTTGAAGTACAGTCGATGGCACAAGAGCATAACACTCTCAAGACGACGACGATGACTCTTTTAGCGATTGAAATAAAGACGGAAAGAAATCCCAAATATAAAGATCGTGGTCTTGCGTTTGCGTCAAAGATTGGCGGTTGTTTGTTTTGCTTGTAAATAGTCTTCAGTCATCGTTATTCATTCTGTCAGGTTGAATAAAAGAAATTAGTCTCCGCAACACCCAAGATTTATGAGGAGGTCTTTTATACAAGTAAGTTTTAAGAAACTTTAGACAATTCTAATTTTATTTTGTAGATAGTAAATAAATGCTCAAAGTGAGTCTAAAAGTGATACAAACATTTGTTTTTTTTAGATTTCCAAGTTAGCGTCACTCTCCAAAACTCCGTGTCAATAGGAGAAGAACTGGATTTTTTATATTGGGTCGTACAGACTGACGGACAGACTTGACGAAATGATAAGGGTTTTTAGTTGACTACGGAATCCTAAAAAAAGTGAAAAGCTGTATTTGTTTTAATCGCTGAATTGAATTTCCATTTCTACAATAACAAGAGATTGTCGTCTCGTTTCCAAATGAGAAAAGTAGCTAGGTTAGGTAATCCAAATTGAATTCGAGTCAAAATTCAATTTACATCCATGGCTTTGAACGCTGATTTTTATTTGGTATCAAGTAAATATATTATTGGTAAAGAGATTGTAAATTATTTTTCTTTTTTACGAATAGAACATTAACTTAGTTCGAATTTCGATAGAGAGAGGTAAACTGCAAACTGTAAAAAATTAAGGAATTTAAATAGGCTCACATTAAACCTAATTTTATTTTTCACTTTATATTATTGAAATGTGATATGCAATAAATGAATATGAATACGAATATAACGTGCTTTCCGAAGCACGGAAAAAGCGCCGAATAAACGTACCTACATTATTAAATTTGAAAACCTAAAAACACATTGGTAACTATGTGGTGGGATTCGAACCACGACCTCCCGCTCAGGAGACAGCGGCCCTCCAAAGAGTACAAAGGTAATCAAAATTGAAAATTAGTCAAATCACACAGCAAATTATCTACACGAAAACGGCTAAAAGTACCTGCTCGTTTTAATCAAGATTCCAATTAGGTGCTCCACTTTTATTTAACAGTCCATACATTGTGTTTAATTAGGAAACAAAGAAGCGACTTGAACGAAGCACAAAGCGTGGCTTACACATATCTAGTGGAATCAGACAATGGGATAAAAGATATCCTTAATCCAACGCTTCTGTCTTTTAATTAAGAAGAGCTTGTAATGCTTCCATTATAGCACGAGCGCGTGGATTATTTGATTCTACAAGAGTTAATAATGATGAATCCTTGTAGTTAATTGGTACGACAGTGTTTAATCGTGATGGAGATGCTTTATGGTAATTAAATTGCTTGCTATTAAACGCGAAGGATTTGTATATGGAAAAAGAAACAATTTATTCGCTATACTATACTATAGTAGTATAGTACGAACACGCTTTAAATGAACAAGGCTAAAAAGGAACTAACGCCGTCATAATAGTTTGTCTTTCTAACCCAGGAGCATTTACTATACTACGATTGACAAGCGCAGTTTTATATTTCCCGAGAACGTATTTACCCATTCATTGACTACCTATATTTTTAGAAAAGTACAAAATCAAATCAAAGAACCTCATACAGTTATTTTGTTAATAAAAAAAAACAATTTAATATAGTTTCATAGAGTCGGATAAAAAAAATTATATGTATTTATCGTGTGTCTATGCCTAATTTTCATCAAAGAATAAAGACAGTATTTTTGTGCCAACGGAGGATGTTTAATTCCGAGAAAAAAGAAACGGGTCAATTGTAAAATTTTCCTCCGGAGCAAAATTTCTTTGGTAAAGAGCTTCACACCCGACGCGTCAAAAACTCTTTGTGCTAATTTCAAAGGCAGATCCCTATCACGCAACATTTTAATTAGCGACGTTCGTCAAAGCCACACCTATACGGAGAGATTTCAGAGTCTAGGTGCAGGGGTAGCAAACTTTCACCAGATCAAGTTATTCTTTGATAAATTGACTAATTTGTTTTGTCGCATTCCACAAGGAGGTTTTTTATTTGAAACAAACTTGATTAAAGTATAAAAATGTTTGTAAAACTTAAAAAACGTTGTAGGTAACCTAAGTAGTCTAAAGTTTTTTTTTTTTCATTTTTTTACTGTTTTTAAATTATCTTATTAAGGTATGTTAGGTTTGTACCACAGTATTTTTTAAATCTTGTTTTACTGCGAACGTATTTTAATCATTTTTATTGTAAATTTTTATTTTAGTCTGATACAACTAAGTATTTCTTCTTGAAAGCAGTTAAACAAAAACATAATTCCTCTATCTTCAAATATGAACTTTTTATTTATTTTCTCAATAATCCATTTTTTTAGGAATTCGTAGTATAGTATTTATGTTCATATTTGGACTTGTATGCCGTAAAGGGTTAAAAACTGCACAGTAATCAGATTGTATCAAGGTTCCCCTTCCCTGATCTAGATCTAGAATCCAGCCTACTCAAAGGTGTAAAAGCGAATTAGAGCGTTTGAAGTCTTGGCAAAGGCGAGGGGTGCTTTTCACGTGCCCAGACGCACTTGGCGAGTGCCACTCAAAAACATCAAAGAAGCAGACTGTGTTTAAGGCGACACGACGCCCAGACTTTGTGTTTAAGGCGATGCGACGCCTTATTCTGTGCAGTGTACGAACACTGAATGCAGTTCTTTTACGATAATCCTTGCAACTGTAGCAAAAAAATAAATAGGTACAAACAATAATGGATCAAAAACTACACATCGAGTTAATGTTACGTCATTCATAAAATGACGTCATGTAACCATAATATTTAAAATATATTTTTGGTTAAAAGTACCTAATGATAATGAGCTAGTAAAAGAGGTAGCATCTCTGTTCTCCAGTTCTAACAATGCTATAGTCAAAGTATATCTCTATAAATTATAATTATTATTGTTTTTTTTTCGTCAATTTGCATATTAGTAAAAAAATGAAGAAAATATCCAACACCTTCCAGTGTACTATATTTCTTTTCACGTCAATACTCAACAAATATAAAGTACACTCTTACAAGCGTCTGGCGAGAAAGTCTCGGCGTTTTTGTTGAATTTTGGAAGATGCGTAGGTACCTACTGAGTGGCCCTCGAACATGAAAGGGAAAAAGCTGCGAGCATTGCATTACGCACAAAGGTAGCTGGAGAGTAGTAAAGTAGCACAAAAGGCTTCTTATTGTTCGAGTACATAATAAGTGGGATTATCAGCTGTATAGAACTAAGTAACATAATTATTTTTAAACCTACGTTACATAAAAACAGTTCTGATAAAAGAGCTGTTCTTCTGTACTTTTTTTATTAATTTCATGTAAAGAAAAGGTTACAAAACTGTTTTGCTACGTCCCTATTTCTATTAACATACAATAAACGCTAGAATTGTTATGTAAACGACTGAACCTTTCCAGATTGAAATAGTGGAGAAAACAATTTCAAAAACGTTTCCTTTACCCTTCTTAATTAAATCTTAATTCCTTGCCGCTATTGTTAAAAAGATTGAAATCCTACCAATTCCAATTTGCCGATTTTAATTACACGATATTAGGAAACAATAAAGTCAACGATTCGCGGATTCCGGTTCGCAAAAAGCAATTCAGTTGGTTGCACAACATTCCCGCCCAGTTTATTAGATACGCACCCTTTCTTACCCTTTCACCAGTCTCGTAGGGTGTGACTATGCGCTACGGAATATTGTGTTGGGGGAACACCATGTGATATTTACAGCAATATTTGGGCCGATTGCCCCTGTTTGTACTTTCTCTTCGGTCTGGCGCGCAGAGCCGTGAATGAGAGTCAATCAATGTCGTTCTCCACCTACATCGCAAATGAAAACACAGATGAAAGCAATCTCTTTTTGACTGCATAGCTTGATGGAAACGAAAAATTGAGGACGTCAAAGGCGTAGTACCCGCATCTGCTATGTCAATTTTTGATAGTTTTATGGTACATGAGTCTAAGGCAAAAGAGTTCGGGTTCTCTACATAATCTACTTGAAGCAGTTTAGATCCATGTATATTTATATTATATTTTTTTGCTACGAAAATTGCTTAAGTGTCTTAATAAGCCATCTTCTTTATGAACATAAATTGATAGTGAGACTTTGTGTAGAGATCGTCTGGGCCTATTTCTGCCACCTTTCAGAAAATCAACTAAACAATCTGTAACTGTAGGTATTTTTAACCAACTTCATAGCTTATTCTGTCTCCCTTCCAAAACGAGTCACCCTACTAACATCATATCCATCACACACTTCATAGCTCGGCTTCATTCATAGTATCACAAAATTTAATTAATCCTTGATGTTTGGTATGATAATTGGAGATTGCCGTGGAACTCCATACCAGGGGTAAGGCAGGGTGGCAAAGTGACGGGATTATTGAGGTGGCAAAAGGCTATTAGCCATGCGAATGGGTTTGACACACCGAGTGATATAGTGTCTATATAGTGATTGTTTTCGGGTTAAATATCGATTAATATTTTTAGTTGCAGTGAAAACCTAGTATGTTTATGAGACAAAAATAAGCTAGACGATTTTTATAGGTGAATACTTGTGTTTTTTTCTTTATCATTAAATTCATAATCATTATTATCATCATCAGCCGCCTGTATCAGTAATTCACTGTGAGGGATTTAGGTCTTTACTGGGCTCCATTTTCAGTTCTATACATAATTACAGTTCCGGCCAGCCGTCAATCGTAGGTCATCGATCCATCTAACAGTAGGGATAAGGACAGATATTTTTTTGTATTCTATGCTTTTATCAAAGCGAAAAACTCTAAGAAAAACTTATGAAAAAAGCTGCAAAACGAAAAGATAAAAATAAAATTTATTACTTACTCCTAATATACATAAATTTCTTATAAATTATTTATCTCCAGCAGGTTAAGTCATAATAAATCCTTCGACAATTTATATTGGCAAAATAACAAGGGTTTTCTAATAGAGGTTAAATTGAAATAGTCAATAGTTACGGTGCTTAACTGTGGTGGGACACTAATGTGATTTGGATGTCGGCGGTTTGTGGGAGAGCCTTCAAATTTAATACGTTTAGGTTTTCATAAAACTATTTATCATTAGAGATACAATAAAGCCGTAATATCTACAGTAAATGAAAATGTAATTTCTTGGAGACAATATTATTTGTTAAATAGGTACCTATAATAAAATTAGTAGAGGACAGATAATTATATTTTATGGTTCTTGTTTTAGTAGTAGTTTTTTGTTTTTACTTACTTCCTATATACTCTACTTCTCATACTTTTAGTTTGAGAATCCTACCTGCCATGATTTCTTTTTTTCTAAATAAATTTAAATTCCATTATTTTACACCTAATAGTCACACAGTCCGTGTCTAGTGGTCTGAGTCATGGGTTTGCGATCTGGAGGTCCTGGGTTCGATTCCCGGGGAAACACAAAGTTGATATTTGTTAATGTATCACTAAGTATGGTAGATATTCCCCAGTTCGGTTAGGACATTGCAGTCTGAATCACCTAATTGTCCGAAAAGAAAAAAGCTTCCTAGCTTCGTCGGTCCCAGTCGCTGTCTTTGACAGTGGTCGTTACACAAACCATATCAAAGGACTCGATCAATACCCATACGATAGAAGAACAGTCAGAATAAAGGAGTACCTACAAGATATACAAAATTCAGGGTCAAACAAAATACGTATTTCCCTCCACACATATTTTATCAGATATTTTCAGAAGAGTGAGATATTTTTCCGCAGCACAAATAAATAGGCTATGTCACTCTTCAACCCTTTTAGCACTGCATACACAATATTTGTCACAAAAATATAGGAAAGTCACCCTACTTCGATTTTACACATACATTACAGTCATGCCCTTATCAGTAACAGAGTGGGCAGAGTCAACAATCTAATGAAATTGCAGTTTTGCTACGTCAAGCAAGTTTTGAAGGTCATTTTAGAAAGTACGCTCAGTGTTTTGTTATAGTGATTATGCCAGCCTATTGCCTAAATTATAATACACTGAAAACTTTATCTACCAATTTCTACATTCTTTCCGGAATAGTAGCAGCTGGAACATTTATTACGTTTTTCCATCGTTTCCAGTCCAGTTAGTAGAGAAGTAATAGTTAGATTTCATGTAGCAGGTAATTTCCTAAAAGTCTTGTTGTAATAAAATGGGTTAGTAAAAATACTATTTTATGGATATTTCGAATCCCCTGTGGATATTTCTGAATTAATATAAGCAGTCCAGAGGGCCCCCACCGTTTTATGGCCCATATAAATAACGTTGTGATTCCACAAATTATTTATTAGAAAATCCCCTTTTCCTATACCTTGTGGCCCTGGTTGTCGGTAAAATTGAATAAGTGAATTTGGTAAGTACTTACTTAGGTTTTATTTAGGTAAGGTTCATTTTTACGATCTGCTTAGTAAAATATGCAAAATATTGTACCTACACGATATTTAAATTTCTAGTTCACTCAGGGAGGAAGGGGAAGGGTATTTCTTGAAAGATCCCCTATATTATACATACTTATTAGTAAAACAGAATATTTAGCATAAAAATGGTATCAGTATGGTGCGTAATAAAATAAGGTATCTAGTATCAAAGCTTCTACACAAAATTTTCAGCATTATTGCATTATTAGGGATTATGTTTATATTTTTCAATGTGAGGTCTTCAAAAAATAGTCTGAGCGCGTCAAAACTTGGCGCTATATAAATGTACGTCTTAAAAAAAAAACTTTCAAAAACCAAAGCATAAATCAAAACAAAAGCCGAGTGAATTAAAAATTATTTAAATAGAATATACCAAAGTGCGGGCAGGTTAATTATTCAATTAGCCTACCTGCCTGACCCCGAATCGGCAATTTGCATAAAGGCCAATCAGAGTCGTGATCACAGAGGGCAGAGTATGGGGTCTCTTATTTAGACAGGCTCCCATTTGAATAGAACTCAATTTGCTCTATAGAACCGAAGTTACCTACTTGAAAACTTCGTATTTATAAAACAGACTTTCAGGTGCGACAAATGTGTGAAAATTTAGGTTAAACCTTAGAGCATAGACAAAATTGTAATTTGTAATTGTTCTAAAGTTTAAAAAAAATAACGCTATTGAGACTCGTTTGATCTCTCAGTCAAATTGTTTTTTTGTTTTTTATTTTGTATGTATTGTCTAGGTATAATTATAATTAATAATAGAGCGTAGGTAGGTAGCCACACTCACCGACTAATAAAGAAAATAACAGTACCTAATTACCTTACATTAAATCGTCAAAATAAAACTTCATTTATAATTCTTATTAAAACAGAAACCCCCCATGTTTTCGAATATTTTTATATGCCCTCCAGACATACTTGAAATCAATATTACTTACCAAGTTATTTCATACAAATTAACTCAGTAATTAAATCACGATACGATGATTGATCTGAACTGAATATTTATTACGTGTTCTCATGATAAATGTAAAATATATATTGAATATTTGACACGGCTTACTTGTTTGTCGTATATGGTCGAAACGTCGAGGCACAAGCCTTGTCTCACAACAAACAAGTAAACCGTGTCAAATTGTTTATCATTTAATAATAAAATGTAAAATATGCTAAATATTTACAAAATTTGAAACCAACGTATTACCATGCTATGTTCATGATATAGCGTGGTTTCTGTTCATGAAAAAAAAAACAAAGATCCAAAGGCAAATAAAATTCTCATTAAAATTCCATTATCAAACGATTCCAATATACTGATGGGCTGTTGAGCGAGTTTCCCTATCGGTTAAGGCTTCATTTCAAATTTGGGAGGGGAACCAAATTGTATACCTACGTAGATTTTATGAATGTCAGAGTAACGTTCTTAATTTATTATGCAAAATGGTAAATTACCTACGTCCAACAGTAAATTATTATACGTTTAAAAACAAAAGGGGTTTTGATTGTAAAGAAGTAAAACCAATAAATAACGGGACTATTTTTAAAAACTTTAATTACCTACCAAAAGAGAAACAGAGTTCTGTTCTATATTGATTAGGTATAATAGAATCACACACACACATACGTCGTCATACTTATATCTCTGATGGGGCAGGTAGACCGTCTTGTAAAAGATAATTTTCGAATATAATCATACGAACTTAAAATATATTTCAATCTAAATTTCCGGATCCAGAAATTTCATTTTATTATCAGCACTTTTGTGCTGAGTCTAAAAATTGGTTATTTCCTGCCAAAACCTACGAGACAGTAGTAAATAAGCCGAGGAGTGGGTCGTTCAAAACATCGCTTATCTCTTTGCGACAGACGACAATCTGGCCGGCTAAGCCGACCAGTGTTCTGTTAAATATTTTTGACGGAAAAATAATATTGTATTTTAGTTTTTGAAGCGATTCTGTTGAAAAGCCAACGTTGTTATGAAAGAAAACTACGAAGATTTTAATAACCGTTGAAATTATGGTTCACTTTTATTTGTAGAGGTAGGTACGTAAGTAGGTACTTAGAGTAGGTACTAGTCTAGCATCTGCTTTTGATATTGATATTGATAATGGGCCTTGAGATGGGATTGCAATATTGGAAAACGTATAAGGTCAAGGTCAAAGAAAGATGAATGTAGGTAAGTAGGTACCTACCACAAAATTTATCTTTACATGATATACTTAAATAACCAAGAACTTTTATCAAAAAAGAATATTTTATTTCAATAAGTTTCAAATAATATATTTATATTCCCGCCCTGAGACCGATATTCTCAGCACATCGTAAAAAAATATGAAAAATTTCGTCGAATGCCGTACGACATAAGTATTTTTGTACTTGTCACGTGCGAGCGGGCCCGGGGGGATACCATCTCTAAATTTGGCCAGGGAACATGGGAACGCCATTCTATTTTCCCTTCCGAAAGGAAATTTTTGGGCCGCATTCGAAAAGAGTTCCGCAAACTTTCCTAATGCTGCGGTACATTTTAAATCTGTTGCTATTTAAAACTTTTTATTTCTCCTTTCCCAAATTGTGGGCACTTTATTTCAACGAGGTTTATATATTCTACCTGACTCACTTAGGGCTATACCTTTGACAATAAAAATTTGCATGAACTTTTAGTTTGATGTTTACGAGGAAGATAAAGCCCGTGTGCAGTTGAAGTGCTTTATGGCAAGATTTGGTTTTTATTGTGCCATTACTTTATTCTATTGTGGATTTTTGCGAGTTATGTGAATATTCTATAAACCTTAATAAGAATTTTAGAGTAAATCTCGTTCTAGCCTACAATATTTATGCGCTTGCAGGTAAAATTGTTGAAATTGACGTAGTTTTTCCGTATTTTTTTATTATAATGTAGGTATTTATGTAGGCTACTGAGACATGATTAATAAAAACTCATGAGAAAAACATTCCGTTCAAAGCCTAAAAATCCCTTTCAGAAAAATGTTCTATAAAAATTGTTACTTACTTACTTACTTACTTTGTGCTTATAGTTATATTTTTAGGATAGCAACGGAATAAATATTTATCAAAGTCTAAGCCTCTACTGAGTCAAATTCGGCGAAATAACTACCTACACTGAAAGATAAACTAACATTGTTTTATATATTATAATATTTTCTTTAGGCAATTAGGGCTCTTAGTAAACAAGGCTAAAACACAGTCAGTAAAAACTGATTTTTAGAAACACGCAAAAATTTTCTCGAGGATAGATAATAACAAAAAAACCTATTCCTATAATAGCTCTACCATCGTGAGACATGAAGGCGATCCTATTGTTGCTTGAATCATAATGCATGTTTCTCAAAAGTCAACATTGTGAAACTGTCCTTCCTACTTTTAACTACTAAGAAAGACGCAAACATCAACATTGCCTTCCTGCCACACATTCATTGTACTCCCAATAGTCACTCAGTCAACAATGGTTTCACGCATCATTTTGTGTTTAATTTCAATCGTAGCTCTATTTCACATATCAAACTCATACAAAACTCAAGAAGTGTGGAGAGAAAAATTCAAAGAGTTGCAAAATGACAACAAGTACGAAACTACAGATTTATTAGTTGGGAAAGCAATGGATTTGATGTACTCCAATAGAACGGTCATGAGTCTAATTGCACGAGAGCTTTGGAACGTTGGATCCAGTGCCGTCGATAAGATCGTTGAAGCGAAAAGTAAGTGCTCTTGAGTGTTCATTTAACTTCAATTGCTGCTGCTATCCTTGAGCCATGATGAATTTATTTTTTTATGATATCTTGTTTTACTGAAATTGATTGAAATATATCCCTACATATAGCCTATTATAAAACTATCTATATTAGTTTGAAAAATAATAAATTTGATAACATAAATTTGACTTCAACCTAAAAATATTATGGTGATCCGTCCAACAAGTCAGATGGTAGTGTCGCATATTATGTATTTAACTCTCACTACACACTTGTGAAATTTTAACTCTACCATTTTCAATGTATTAATTAACTTTTATTTTCAGGACCGAAAAAATAGATCTTTGATATAGAACAAAAAAAAACTAGAATGCTTTCCAATATTAATGACATGAACGCCACAGAAGACGAAACATTTATAAAGATAATGTCGAAAACCAACAGTTTGCGACTATAAAAGCACCGATATCCTCCAATACCATTGTAATCATTTGTTCCAAAGAACAAAACAGTATGAGTAAATACATTTTGCCTCAGTACCCTTTACATTTGAAAGAACGTCTTACTGTAGCAGGCTACCTATTGAATAATGCAAGAAATATGATGTCTGAAAAGAGGATAGATAGAAAGTACCTATGTTCTATTCGTGTTGCGATCGTATTGCCGACGTATGAAAAAGGGATTTATTATTGGAAATGTATTTAATTCTTTGAAATATTTCAAGACTAAACCTGCTTATATTTCACAAAACCTTTGTAAAATATAGAGTGATATAAACATACCATAAATTTCTACTGATTTGTTGTTCTGTATAAGTATCCACTGACTCCAGATTATTATAATAATAAATTATTTATAGATCTTCCATGCTGGACTGGGAGCGATAGAAAAACATAGAATGTGCCAGCTGCATCTCCTCCCGGGCATGCTGTAAAAACCAGCGAAGGGATTCGAGGGTTTAAGTGTATTGCAATTTATAGGCGATGGGCTGACAACCTGTCACTATAGCAATATACATAATCATCTGTAATAACCCTCAAAACTTGTCAGACGTGGCGGAACGACTTTTGTTTAGGTCGTTTTTGCTCTGCCTTCCACTCTAGGGATAAAGGCGTGATTTGTGTGTGTGTGTATAATAGGCTTGATTTTATTTATTTTAAGGCAACGTTATATAGTAAAATTTATATGAAATGATTAGCGTTTAAGTATGAATGTGTCTTGTTATACTATGATTTAAACCCTAATAAATAAATTTAAAAAATATGTTCGTTTCATTTTTATTTACTATAAATAATGATAAAAATTAAATACTCAACGCAATATTTATATACCATACTCGGTGTTTCATTTCAATACCCTAATTTATAAGAAAAGCTTTGATAATATTAGTGAAAAATGTACATATAGATAAGATACATTTTCATACCAATAGTTCATAAAACATTTGCATATAATTAAAAGTTATATTTACTGCCAGTTAGTCATGAATATCGATCTAGCTTATAATGTATTTGGCGAAAACCAGGAATTAAAGCGGTAAACATGGCTACCAACTCAGATTAAAAGCTCCTTGTAGGTAAACTATGTGATAGGTCTTTGGCTGCCAATTAAATGCCATATGTTCGACAGTTCCTACTACGCCTCTGCCCAAGTTTATAATAAGCGTGGTGGTACTATATTAGTTCATCATCAAATCAGTTCTAAGGCAAATTTATTTCTAAGCTGTTTTTGTACCTATATGTATGTACCAAAAACTCGGTCAAAGCCACGATAGTATTGTGGCTATGATTATAATGAGTTGATTTTTACCTACAAGAAAAATAAAAATAAATTAAATGGAAGATTAATGGCCATCAAAACATCAAGATACATATCTAGCTACTTTCTCACACAGTGATATATTATTCCATTCAGATTGCTCTAGCAAAGATGTAACGGTACAAACAACTTCAATTCATTTTAAAAGCAACATAAGGCCAATTGAAAAGACTTGATGATAGTGATTTACATCAACATATCGAGGAACAATCGAAGATACAAAGTTGTTGTTGACACCAAATTGTCGTTAATGAACATGAGTTTTCTGAAATTCACTTTATCATTGGAAGTGAAGTAGTCAACAGCAATAAAAAAATGTGCGTCAAAAATATCCCAGTTATAGCTATCATTTTGATATTAATAGTATTCGAAGGCAACATTGCAAGAAGACCAAATATACTTGAAGACAACACGAAAGAAAAGAGGGACTATAGACCTACTAAATGGATAGCAAACAGTGCTATGGACGTGTGGTATGGTAACAAAAGTATGGTAGACATTATATCCAGAGAGTTGAGTGAATTAATGAATAGAATTGTTGATAGACGAGGTAAGTTTCTAGACAAGTTTTTAATACTTTCATTAATATAGTAGCTTGTAATGATGGAATGTTAATTTTTTAATTTCTTACCGTTGGTCAAAAGGGCCCTACATAAAAATCTTGCTTATAATTCTGGTTAGCACCAGCATGGTTATTGTTTAAAAAGTTTTCCATAATTCTTACACAATAATCAAAAGTTATTTATTTATATTATATTATTATTATTTATTCATACATTTGGACTATCAATGGGTGTAAGAGACAGCGTGCCAGAAACTGATAGGGGTTTCTCAGTCAACGAAACTGAACAATTTTCACCAAGTAATTATTTTAGGAAAAGAAAAAAAATGCATTTCCATACAAATTGTCTAATCGTTTCTGATATACTGTCCCTTACACCCCGTATACACTTTGAAATAACTGCCACACAGTGTAACTAAGTCTCGAAATTAGATTCGCCTGTTTCTTGGCACTCCATTTAACGTTGCTTTATTCCGTTACAAAGCCAAGGATAAGTCTGTGTTGCAACCTCTTTAGAAATTTACGAAAGTTGCATCAAACAATACCTACAGTACGTCAATACTGTAAATGAATGTGGGCGGGGGCGCTGCTATATAGGGAGACTGCCACCGTGGTGTAGTAGTCTGAGCCATGTGCTGACGACCCGGAGGTACCGGGTTCGATTCTCGGCGGGGGACAATGACTTTGTGTTGTTGGTTCTAGTTTCGTTAGGACATTGCAGGCTAATCACCTGATTGCCCGAAAAGTAAGATGATCTATGCTGTCGGAAGGGCATGTAAATAGTCGGTCCTGCGTCTGATTTCTCTCTGGTCAAGTTAGTCAAACTGACCCATCAGAATAAGAGTTAAAAATTAGTCCTTTACTATTCTATATAGGGAGATCTGTTAAATCTCTAGTTGACGTCGTTGGTTCCTTATTTCACCACGTTCATTTAAAGGCGTACTTTACAGTACTGGCTGACCCCGCTAAGGTTAGCAAAGTTTGTGGTTAACCAAACTGGTAAAGTTCTTAAGCCATTCAAAGACCTTTGTGATGATATCCCGTGGGATGAGACGTGGCTTTCTGCTCTTGCTACGCTTTATTGAAAGTTATATTAAGTACTATTATGGATAGGTACAACTATTTCGTTTATTCCGATCTTTATCAAAGACACTATGTACAGACAGATAACCATTGTGATGATTTTTTTTAATAGTAACATTATTTTTTATAGTTATTAGTAGTTATAGTAACTATTAATACAGGTCATAATATTAGGCAAAGATTTTACAGGATACCTATGTTGTTTCTAAAATGACATTTCTGGTACCTACTAACTCGTGTTCAAAATATTAATCAGGGACAGATCTTGAAAAATACAAAAAAAAATGTTCATCTTTTTCAGTTCGTCGTTCTCCAGTGTCCAACGTTACCGGAAATCCATTTATACCTAAAATAGATGTGCCTGAAAGGATTCACTTTACAGAGTTCGAGGACAAGTTCAATTCCTTCCTCAACACAGTAAATTTGAAAAAAGGTTACAATCGCAAGAAAGAGTATCCAAATTACGATGACACAAAGAAGTAACGTAAGGGGGATATTAACATCTGAACCATCTGAACTGTACAAAATGTTGGGGAATTCATTGAAAATAATACAATGTTATATTTAAAATGTTATTTTTATTTCTCGATCCTTTCTTCGTACGCCTTTCTAGGAATTTAACATCTATGTGATACAATGGAAACGTATTTCTGTGAAGTTGTACCAACACATCATACCCACGTGAAAAAAATTAGTATCCACGTGAAATATTTTAGGATCCTTATTTCATACTTCAAGTTAAATAGTTTATCGTTACATCTCATCAAAATCACCAATTGCTGCGAAAAGATCTTTATCAAGAATGAAGCAATTCCCTCCAAAAAGGAAAACATTTGACCATTACTCCCTTCAAAATGTAAAACCATTATACCACTACTACTTCGGGATCACACAATTTTAGCCGACTAATAAATAATGTTCTCTCGGGTTTTAGTAGCCTTTGATCTTTTAAAAGGCACTTCATAAGTGTACGCACTCCAACCACGTGATTAGAAGGCAGTTAGGGTGAGACCAAGGGGAGAACAAATTGAGCGCTATGAATTTTGTATGCCTGGATTATATTTGGAGCCAAATATGGATTCAAATTGAGGTCTTATTGTTTAGAAGTACCTAAGTGCTAGTTTTTATGTCTTAGTTTTGATGTCTAGGTTATAATTTTATTTTTAGAGCCTCTTTTTCATTGATGACATTTTAAATCTAACGGGTGTAAGATATAGCGGACAAAAACTAACACCAGGAAATTCTTTCAGTTTTTTTTTTTGCTTTTCCACACAAATTGCCTGATCGAGGTGCCCACTTTATTTAAAAAAGTCAAATAATTTTTCATTTCCTGGATTTTCTGGTGAATGTTGTTCAGTTTCGTTGACTGAGCAAATCCTATTAGTTTTTGGTACGCTGTCCCTTACACCCCGTATTGTTTGTATTTTTTGTTGATTTTAGTTTTAAACTGTTAATAACTACTTACAAGTCTAACCGCTTTTGATCACCCTGATAAACCTGGTCAACTAGCTCAATAGTCAGTTAGATCGAAAACTGCTTCATTATGAACAGCCCAACCAAGCCCCGTGGACTAACTATTTTACCAGTGCCAACTATTTTCAAGTAAATTGTAGGTATAACCATTGGGTATTATATATAATTTTTAAAGACCTCTCTTCAACGAGAGAGACGACAAAGTAACATCTTCAATTGCCCCCGTATTTTCTGTTGCTAAGATACCAAAAAAGAAGTTCTATTATTAGAAATCAAATTATTTTTTCAATCATAGGCGGCATTCATTGGACATTGGACATGGACAGGACAAGATCATGAATTTAAGAAAGAAATAGTAATAATAGAAAAGAAATAATAGGTATTCTAGATAAAATAATAGAATAGAAAATAATATTATATTAATAATATATTAGTTAGAGCACGAAATACAACTAAAAACTGGATTAGGCAAGGTTAGAATAGCTGAGTTAGTTAAGCGATGGCATTTCAAGCACGCAGGATCAAATCCTTACGCATCCAAATTATGATTTATTAATTCGCATATTTCTGCACATTATAAACTGGTCTTTACCTGAACTCGACTGTAGAACGAATCGTCAGCGAACGGGATTTTTCGTGCAAAGCGCGAGTAGATCGTAATGAGCGCTCTTGAAAACAAAGCCTGAGCGGTGCAGCCTGTGATTTGGCTTATAGGCGGGCTTTGGTATTTGAACCGAGTTGGACCTGTGTTTTCAATGTTTTGATGACAATGTTTCTATTTTCAAAAAAATATTTTTTCCGCAGCCTGGTCTCTTTTCGGGTTGTGACGATTTTCAGCTTTTTCATCAATTTTGCAAATACTTCTTTTTTTGAGATCGCGTAGGTACATAGAATACCATCTAATATTTTATAAAATGGATTAATAGAGTAAAAGCAAGAAACTAAATATTTTAAAATTATTTCACTTTTACAAACTTACGTAATTATCTTCTTATCTTATCTTATTTAGCCTGGGTCGTCCGTACTTAATACAGATTTTTTCTTCCGCAGAATGTATTTCTGATTTCCCACTGGAAAAGTCTGTGTTCCAGATAAAACTGCGAATCTTAGAGCTAACGTAACAAATAAAATTAATAAATCAACTTTTTGCTTATTTCAAGGACTTCTATTTTCCAACAGAAGAGGATCTACAGCTTGGGAAATCAGTGTCATATGGCGGATGCAATAGCTTTCTTTTATTTTAGTGTTATTGCGGTATCATTCTAGCTGGGACGCACCACCTGCGGTTGATACTCTTCGAAGAAACATACGGATATTAATGTCATGAGAATATTTTTTTCCTAATAGGTATAAAATATTGTTGATTTTATTATATTATAGACAATATTCCACAGCAGTTCTCAAAAAATTGTTAAAATACATAATTTGACTTCAATTTTGTTCGTTTATCCACTGATATGTAGATATCCTTCACCAAGTGTTCATCAGTCAATCTTCTACAGAATGCTACAGAGTACCGTCCAGCACTACTACGCCTTCGACCCGTGGTCGAGATACATGTAAAATACGAAGTAAAATTTTTCAAAATAACAGTCTTCACTACTTAAGGTTATTCCGTGAACGCAGCTTTTCAAACGCTCTAAACACTAACCCCTCCATCAAATTGCAACCGATTGAGACAATTTTTGGAAAATAAGCTCAGGACAAAGAGATCTAGGTCTCTATTACTTTATTTCTTATAAATAATAAAAAAAAAACACTTGTATAAAAAGTTATGACCTCCGCAATTTTTTTTTTTACTTAGTCTGAAGTGTCTGAAGCTGCAGGGAAAAGGCCGCCGTTTTTCAAATAAATAAAGTAAGGGGGGCATAGATCTCGTTTTCTTGAGTTTATTTTCCAAAAAATTGTCGCAATCGATTGCGATTTGACGGAGGGATAAGTGTAGAGCGTTTGTATGAAAAGTTCTTGTTCAATTTATTTGCCCGTGTGTTTCCCCCACAAAGCCGGCTCTCGGCTTGTATGTTTCGTTGCAGCTTTGTTCCACGCACTACGAACATAAACCTGGGATTTTGCGGCCTCCCCTAATGTAATGTGTATGAGTGTTTGTTACATTATATCCTTTCTTCTGTATCAGTTCTATTTTGATAATGTCTTATTAATATGACATAATTTTATAAAGCATAGGCACAGATTACTTATGAGCGCGGCGGGCGGCATAGGTATCTGATTTGTCAATTTATTGTTATGACATTTATATCTAAATATTATGAAATTCAGATAAATAAGAAATTTCATAAAATAAAACAAAAGCCATCCCGACAAAGAATGACTGTATGTTGTCATCCCGACACAATATGATGTCAATAACATCATTTTTGTATGGGAGGATTAAATATTATAGTACTTACTTACCTAATATTTTTCAAACCTGGTGCTCGTGGTGGTTTTTTAAATTAATACAGAAGATATTTTGGAGTAAGTGTCTACAAGTATGAAAGAAATCGAGTCCAACGTGATTTGCGGCTAGTAAATTGTTTTTTTCTTTGCAACTTGGCAGGGGTTCAAATTTCGAAACAGAAGATTATAACTTTGTCACAAACATCTTTGATATTTCGAAATTTGGATTTCTTTCAAGTTATAAAGGAAAAGCAGTTTATGGGCTGCAAAACAAGTTGGTATCCTTTGCAAATTTTATTGAAAAGTTCCATAGTCCGCAGTGACTGCTTTTTATCAGACGGATCTTGAGCAGTTTGTCACCTAGTTTCGTTTTAAACTTCATAGGATCTTGAAGTACCTGAAGTTCTCTTCGTTATTAATTTACTCAAGGTTTTAGTTTCATGAGCTTCAAGATGATTCGAGGCGTTCCTGTACAGTCGACATAGTTGAAGCAGAGTTTGAAAGTTCTAGCACTACCGGCACTTGATAGATTGTTATTTGTTATTCGTACTTAGTAGCAAGTTCCATCTCTCATCTTTACCTGTTTAATACCTGGTAACAAAAAATATTGCCGACCCGTTTCTGTTCTCTCATGATAGAAAATGACAATGACATAGGTATTGGACTATTAGCTAAGTATATTACTGATAAATTTCTACACATACTCGTAGGTATGTGAAAAAAGTTTAAACCCAATAAAAATAACTTATTTTATTATTTCACAACCTTCAAAAAAAAACCGAGCTGCCAAACCTCAATATTTTTAAACTGTTTTTGGTGTGAACAAATCAGCCTAGCGAAGTTGAATTTAAAAAGCAAATATTTTCGACTACTATTTTATCGTACAAATTCACCCACTTTTGAATAAAACACGTACAAGAACGCTTCATTGCAATGATACCTTTAAGTCTCTAGAGACAAAGAACGTCTCACCATTTTTTTATAGCACTTCAGCGTCCACTTACAGCTAATTGGATAAAGCCACGAACTGCTCGAGCAGTTTCTGGAACAATATTAGTGAAATTCCGCGGTCTCTAACTACTCTCTAGAGACAGACGTGATATAAGACGCAACACGACGATATCTCACTAAGAGCTTATAAAACACTGGTTCCAAAGCACTTCGCACTAGCCTGTAATTGATGTTGTTTAAAAAAAATAGGTTTATAATATAATATTCTCCTACAAGCGTTTTGATCTGCAGTTTTACCCTCAGCTTAATGAGTTTTCCCGTGGGAATCAGATATTTTCCCGCGGTAAAAAGTTGCCAATGATACTAATCTTCTCTGAACTTAACTTACAAACTAAACTAACCTATATTTCTTGCGGAAATTACTGCACTAGCCTCTGATTTGAGAAGTCGCTGCTAGCTACCATCGCTATTTACTCCTGTGGCATTAGCGCCTCAATTGTACGTCTTACCAGCACAATTATATTGCCTGTCAAAATGCGTTCTTTTTTTCTTTTTAATTGTTAGTATTTAACTTTCTCACTGCGCCATTTAAAACAATTTAAAAGCCTGATCATTTCCAGGATGTATAATTGCCATTATATAATAAGTTATTTAAAAACACATTTTTCTTCATACCACAAACAATACAAAACTGAGCATCGCCCGTTGCAACTGCGAGTGGCAAGTCTCAGGAACGGATAATCAAGAAATATTAGAGGACTGGCAGCCTTTATGTCTTCCCTTACTATACTTGCTGGTAATATATTAGCTCTAGCTCTTGTAGTGGTTTCACAGCAAAATAATGTACCGACGACTGTGGAGAATGTATCGGTCGCTTAGAAAAGCTGGATAAATAAAAATCCAGTAAGTAACAAAAATTAAATGCACAATGTTTCTTTTTGTAGGTCAGAATTTTATGTAATCAGGATTTAAACCTAATTTAAATGGTCGAAATGGTCTAATTACCATTGGCCTCTCCATATAAGAAAGTAAATTCAATACTCAATTAATAGATTATTACGCTTGCTGCGCGATTTTGTATCTATATAAGTACCTGTTCTTAGTAAATATTAAAAATTAATATAATAAAAACAAAAATTTCTATTTTCGTATGTGCTATGTATGTTTGTTACAAATAAAATAAACTCAAAAACCGATTATAAAAAATCGTTAAAAATTTCACCACATTTTTCAATACAATTTCATTTGGTTTACCTAAGACTATGCGTATTACCTATATAATATTAGAATCAATACCAGCACGATGATTTATATAAATTACCCATGGGATAAGTTTCTTAGATTGTGTTTACGTAGCTGCGGAGCAGTAAAACTTAGAATAAAAAAAATAAAGATAGAGCATTATAAAGAAAAAAACTATAAGACCATGTATTTGAATCAATGGTATCAAAATGAATTTCTTTAACTTATGGTAAATAATACAACAATTAATAAGTCCATACTATTATCCATAATTATAATAGTATAGATACTAATATTATAAAGAGGAAAATGATAAACTTAATTTTACTGGAATCAGTTTTCATCTTCTTCTTCTTTTCATCTTCTTTTAATATGGAGTAGGTACTAATTGTGATGTCATTAGCGTCATAGCTTAGTTTGCAATATTAACCTAACGTTAATTAGTGCATGTTACCTACTGCATCTATCGTTTATTGTATTCTGAGGACAAGCATAGAACTTGTTGACCCATTCTGAAGTTTGTTGTTGTTCCTAAGTTACTGTTATGCACCATCATGTCTACCTTTTTCTTGCTGATTTTATCAAGAAACCAAGTTTCTGAGACAATAATCGTCAAAACTAAGTTGAGATTCTTATTTGCAACTAACTTTTTATTTAGGTCAACAGTTTATTATTAAGTGGTCGATTATCCACAAACAACAAGTTTAAAGAACAATTTTATAATAATATTTTGAAGACTACAGAATATGTTAAGAATGGACCTAAGCACGTCAAATAAATAGGTAGTACCTACCCATAAGAAATGTAATGTAGGTATGTAATGATGTGCAATGCTTAAATTCTAACAGGTTTCCATGAAACAGTAATTATACTCCTGTCACAAAATCTAGTTTGAACCAGACCAATCCAATTCCTTTGTTGTTTACCAAACACTAGTTTAGATGAGTAAACTTCATTCCCTGTCCGTTTCAAGGCAAACAGTTACTGTAGGTTTTGAGTGTTATATGTGGCATAGGTACAGTTGACGTAAAGGTAAACTGAAAGATGGTTTGAATCCCAGACAAATAACATTTTATACTTTTAATTTATATTTCTACTTTTACTATCAAGTGGGTTTTTTAATCGACGAACGACCCTTATTAGAATACCAAGATCATCAGAAAAGAATAGACGCTCTATGGTTTGTTATTTCTACTGTGTCATGTAAGCCCTTAATTTAAGGGTCAACGCACTTTGCAGAACAATAAAAGCAGGATGACCACACAAACCCTCTGAAACGAAGAACTGCAAAACACAAAACAAGTTTGACAACATTACGTACCCATTTGCGGGTGCCGTACGTAACACCCGAGGGTTGTCCCCATGGAATGACACCATCTCCTTGGTTCCAAATTGAAACGGAAGGTGTCCAATAAATACAAAGTTCCACTGTCGTTTGTGAATGTTTTATCACGGTTTGTTTTTTTTTTGGAGTTGACATGTGGAACCTGCATTGAAGGCATTGCAAAAATCGGATGAACTCTACAACACGCCCGGGAGGAAGGGCAGCTGGAACATTCTATGTTTTTCTATCGCTCCCAGTCCAGCATGGAAGAAATAGTTATTTTCATCACACCTGTTCGAAAAACGTTAATTCGCAGAAATTCTTTAAAAGACGACGATTTAACAAAGAAGTTACTAATGGAATTCTTTGCTGTGCAACAAATAGACTCAATCTATTTAATGTAGACCCCTAAAACTGAACTAATTGGGTAGTTGATGGAATTCCATTAATTTCAAAATATTTGAATAGGGCTGATTTAACACCTCCATGGAAGGGTTCATCCGGTTAAAGTTTAGCTGATTTGTTGATAGCAACTTTATGTGATAATCATTCAGTTTAATTGAAAATTTAATTATTACAGCAATGATATACATAGTAGAAATCATAAAGTTTGTATCGGGTTTGAGCTGCTGCTGATATGAATGAAATACAGAACTAGTTGACAAAAAAAAACACGGCTTCAAAACTTTTACATGGATGGTCAGAATCTTTCGACTTTCACCAAAAATAAGATTAGGTATATCTTTTAAATGCATAATCCCATCACATAAAAAATATACTTTTTGATGTAGCGGATAAATACAACAACAATAAAAAAAAAGAATTTAGAAACTACCTACGGCCGAATCTGTGTAACAAGATTGTCGAAATTAAGATACGCTAGTTGAATTTGTTAGTAATATCGGCCGCATCAAATTGTTTCGAAGGCATAAATATTTTATGACCCTTGAAGCGTATCATACTGACCTGAATTCTGAGCCTGATTCAGCCGTAGGATTCAGCATACATTGTTTCTTTAAAGTAGTTCATTACAAATAGGACCGGTGCAGCCAGTAATGGAGCAAAAATTTTGCAAGTTGTAGAGGTTTATTTAAGGCGTGATTCGAATGACCCGGTGTAAAATAGCCGTACCGATTTTTATGCCTCATTCGGACTTATCAAGTCCTTTACTCCTTTAAGTTTTACGCTCTCTTTATAGACCTTTAGACAAATGGCTTTTGTTCAAGTTTAATCGCATTCCTAGAGTTCGGGTTTATTGTTAGGCAATACGAAGTTCGGAAATTTAGCGCATCTCGTAACTTATGCGGTCTCGTCTGTGCTTCTTAGAGTTTTTTTTTAAACAAAGACAAAAAGTATAGACTTGGAATCGATTTCGTATTCAATAAAAACAAATGTTTTACAGAGAATAGTCATAAAGATGAGCACACAAGAAATAAAAAAAACATTAACTTTGCTAAAATGCATGTTGCACTGTAAAAATATTCACAGAAATGCACTACGGTGCATCGTTCAATTTCGTACAACTACTGCAAGGAGGAAATCTAATCAGATTAAAACTAGGACATAATTATGTAACCGAAAAGTTTAAAGACTATCCACTTTTATTTTATTAGTAACTAAGCAGTTGAGATTCTGTGTGATACGATATAGTAGAAGCAGCTTAAGCCAAAGTACATACAAATAATGGACGGTGTGCTTGTAGGGTAAAAGAAGAGCTAAATAAAAGAGACTACCTACAGTGTTTTCCATTAAACACTGTGCGCTACTACCCTTTCCTTTTATAAACTACATTGTGGAGGGTTTAAAACTGTATAACATTTTTTAAATCATAGTTCTTGCGGCATATTATTTACTTAATTTACCTATATTTTTTATTAGCTCCTAATATTTTCACAACATTTACCAAATGAATATCAAAAGCACTCAAAAGTTTGCTATCAATATTTTTCACAGGCAATTCAAGCAATCTCTTCTGAATTTACTAGAGATAGCTGTACTCCGATTATTTTGTGTCTTTCTTCCCACTTTATGTCTATTTTTTCCAAAATTTCTCTTTTTGTTCACTGGAACAGCTTACAACCATGATTCTTTTTATTATGAAAGTAGTGCAGCAGACAGAGTTATTATTATTTTAATATCATGGCAATACGAGTGAAATGCGACAGTACACAATGAAGATTGAAGACTTTTAATGAAATTCATTAATATTTTGAAAGCGACGACGGTATCACAGTTCCATTAATATTATAATCATTTCAGTAGATACATCATCCGTAAATGTGGGTACCCAATATATTTTGGGGTTTCTTTCGCTTAAAAAAATAGACATGAATAAATTTTGAGCTTTAAACTATAAAATAGTATTGTAATGTAAGTATGAAATCTTATTTTGCAAGTAAAAATGACGGAATCAAGTTAAAAAGTCATGAAAATATTGTATGAATAAGAAGAAAATAAGTTATCAAAACAGGAAATTTTATAACCCATGCTAAGACCCACTCAACCTTGTTGCTCTATATTTCAAAGTACATAATATATATTTCTTTATACGCCAAATAATTGTTGAGCAGTTGTAAGTCTTAACTACTTAATTGCCATTTTATGGGTTCTTAAGTGCGACTGTTTTGATGACCGATACGATAACAACCGTAATTTGTAACAACTGTACTCTAAGATTAAATGGTTCTTTATTTATTTACTGTACCGTTTCTTTTTGCGAAACAAGATATACCAGCAGTCAAAATGTAGTTTAAAAAATGACCCGACCTAATCTAGGAGACATAATATAAATTATGGGCGATCATGTTTGCCATGTTAGAAAAAAGTCAGTCAAAATAGTTAGAATGAATTATGGATCCGGTTTACTCTGAACCGTAAAGATCACCAAATAGAACCTTGACCCGGGCCCTCCTTATAAATCTCTCCTCAAACAGAGTATCCTCGACTTATCTGCAGTAGTGACCTCTGATTAATGTCGTATATGAATGGACGGAGCCCGGGCCTCATAATTTATCGGCTATCGCGCGGGACCACTCTCCGATGATCCTGGTAACGTATCGTGGTTATTCCTTCAGTATGCAGCTATTAGCAAGGGTTCGACCTGGTTGTTTTTTATTGAAAGTTCATCTTTCAGGACTTTTTGAGTTCACGATTTTTTGACAAACTCCAATGTAGACAAATATTTTTAGTTGATGGTGGGTCAAAGTCAGGCCGCAATGGACGATACTAGCGCATATTCTCGCAATACCTGGAACTAATAAACATAGGTAATATTTTTATCGTTTATCAATTTTAATCAGTAATTTAATTAAAAAACAGATAGGTAAAGTACCTATATGCAGCAGAAAATATTTCAAAAGTAATCAGAAAGAAAAGTATCAAGAAAAAGAAATTTTACATTTCGTTACACATAAAAGAAACTACAAGTGGAACGCACAATGTTGTCCAGCTCTATTCTAAACTCTAAATTGAAGAAAGTTTCAAGCTTTCCTGTGCTCATAAATCGAAACAGTCTCATATTCGTGAAAACTTCTCTAAAATTTTGTTCATCCTTTGCCATCTACATCGGGGTCAGGAGGAAATGAGTGTTTTCGTTGCCAAAATATCTTGAGTGCGTTTGCTAACACGGACTTGGAGAAATTGAGTTTCATATCTATAGCATCTTTGTCTTCAAATGAGTTCTTCTATAGACAACTACCTAACAAAAATTATGACCTAGAAGGGACAAAGATCGTTTTCTTTTTTCATGTTTGTCTAATTTCTTTATATATCAGTAAATCGGTATGTTAGCCATCAACTTGGAAATGGAACACGCTTCAGTAACATTTAAAAAATAAATAGTAGTAGTTGTAACTATAGATAACAGCTATGGAGTATACATTGATGCAATTTAAAGTTTAAATTCAAAATAAATATTTTCAAAAAGTTATAAATTATTTCATTTCATAAACTTTCAGAGTAGCATAATAAAATCCAATAAAAAAAATTATTATAAAAATTAAAATTTCATAGTTTGTTCGTGCACTTGTTTACATACTCAACAAATTCTTTTTTTTTTTTTTTTTTTTTTCATTCATCCATTATAGGATAGGCAAAGGAACAGAGCCATACAGCCTCGTCTGATTTTTCAAATCATCTTGAATTTGTTAATTTTTAAGGCATAAGCCAAGTCTTCAGTATATTATCATTAAGGCATTTAGCCAAGTCTTCAATTTTCTTTTGATAAGGCAGTGTAGCCAAGATGGTAGCTATGACAGATGCAATTCTTATAGATTTCAGATACATTTTCTTTTGTTTTCGTTCGGAATAGCATTCGCAGCTACCATTATAAATTTTACTGAGAATAGTTCAATGTTAGTTAATAATAATACACATGATTTCGGAACCATTTTGGAATTTGTACAGGAAGAAAATTTATGACCACATTTCTATTTAATAGAGTTACACTTACACACGCTCGTAATCTGACTAAACCTGGCCAATACTCTCCAAAACCTCTTTTTTCATCCAGTTTATAAACAATGAACTATAGGTATGTGTGTCTGTGTATAGTCTCTAGTTGACGGAATGTATAAAAATGGGACACATTGCACTCCGGCAGTCTAGTACAGTACATGGCGTAAATTATTTCGCATATTTGCCGTCCCGGGGATAATAAAACTGTGTCAGCGTAGGCGTGCGCCAAATTTTACTTTTCTGGCAAAAACCCGGCAAGAACGCATATGCTCCACAATAACGCTCTCTAAAATGTTTGCAATTTGCTTTCCATTACAGTATCGTAAGTGTGTTAGTTACACTTACAATGATTAGGTACGCTTATACTATAAAATTACAAATTCTGTAATAGGTATATTAGGTAGGAATACCAGTGCACCTAGGTAACATAATTATGTTCTGTGGTATAACGTCCAAACACAAATTAAATCCGATCATGCAAGCATATTATTTAACACCTTGTATAGCTTATAGAGGACTGACAACTTTATAGAGGACTGAAAGTTATAAAAAATATTCTATAGTCAAGTCAGCAATTTATGTTTTTTAACACGTTTTTTAACAGTATTTTGAACTATTGGCAAATTCATATTCAACGAAATAATTTCAAGCAATGGATAATGAATATTAATCTCGATCGCCTTTACATCACGCTGAGGCAAGTGCGTAATGTACTGCATAAGCGCAAATTTGAGTTATTGTGTTTGGCATTAAATGTAATTTCGAGGCTATCGTATTTTGCGGCGGCGTCCATTTGGCTAGAAAACAGCGACACTGCGTGCAATGTTCACGCTTTTTGAGTTAAAAGGACTGAATGCATCGATGTTCCGTTTTTCCTGACCTAGAATTTGTAAGGAAGGAAGTTGAAGGCAATTTTGCATTGATAAAATAAATATAAATTTTGATCAATGAATTACCTCTTTTACTTGCACAAAGCTTCATTTTCTAGCTATAGTGCCACCACTCCATCAATGGGAAAATTTCCATGAAACAGCGCCATCTATGACATTTTTCCTTTACTTTCAAGGTAGAGACCGTTCGTTGCGTGAACTTGATGAATACTGCGTTGGTTCTTGCTGGTGAAGAGGTTGTAAACTAAACTAAACATCAAGCTAGTATCTTGTTGGTTTGAAAGATGGCGCTAAATCTAAAGTTGCTTTCTAGGGTTCAGTTACCCACGAGATATTTCAGAGTTTATGTAGCTCTACTCTACCTTACTAACAATGTCGGAACTCTATGCGTCGTTTCTATAAAGTATTATTTTTTCCAAATGCTTAATTTTCAAAACTTTTGTTAAGAATATACACTCATTTCATTATACTAATTTTCTAGTTATCCTGGATTGTTTACTTAGGTTAAGGTTTTAACTTGAAAATAAATCTCGTGATAGCTATTTGATTCCATACCTTACTTTGATATTTTCCTATAAGGGAAATGAAGTAATCATGCTCTCAACAACCTTCAGGAATCATAAAAGCTGCCAACGTTAAAAGTAAATTCAAGTAGGTAAATTGTTTGTAAGTATATTGTAAATAAACAACGTAAGTAAATTTACTTAGTTTGATACAAAAATATACACATATACTTAGTCACGTCTGTATCACTTATGGGATAGGTAGGTATAGCGTCACTGAACTCATAATTAGAAGTTTTCGCTGCAATAAGGTTTGATGATCATTTTCATAAAGTACCTACCAACTGGTATTGCAATTTTTTCGTTAGTCTAAATAAGTACTTTACTGGGAGGAAGGGATAGGGTACCGTAATCTGATAAACAGAACAACTTTCACCAGAAAATTCTTTCAGGAAATGAACCTTTTTTTTTCTTTCCCTTACAATTCTATCTGATCTAGATGGTAATTTTGTATGGGAAAGTCAAAATCTTTGTTCATTTTCTGAAAGAATTTCCTGATGGAGGTTGTTCAGTTTCTATGTCCGAGCAACCCGGCCTTATCAGTTTTCGGTACGCTGTTCCCTTACATTACACCCGGTATAGTAATTTATTGAGTAACATCATTATAATGTAGTATAGGTATAGATATGGTGTGGTTATATTAAATTGTTCAAGTAGTGCACCTTTAATAACGAAAAAAAATAGGTACAATTTATATGATAGTTTTCATTTGGCATTATGCTTTTCATCTGTCAAAACAAATTTGTAAATGATTAATTTAGTGCTACCAGGATTGTAATGAATTTGAGTAAGGACGCTGCATGTTGGGAGAAATTTCAAAAATATATTTGCATAGCAGACCGAGATTGTGGGCGTCAAGGAGTTGCACTTTATCATATCTAGTTTAGTTCATAAAGGCGTGATTTATGTAGTAGTAGTTTATATCCGAGATTGTTACCATTTTTGTCGTGACCTCTTAGTCTATTAGGTTCAAAGTCTCTGCGCATCCTCGCGTTTTTTCGTGTGTATGTGTGATTTTCTTATCAGCACGTGATGATCGTTAAACATTTTTCTCGTGACCACAGAGTTTGGAATATTCATTAGCTACAAATTATTACCAAATCATCATCATCAATAGTATACAGAATGTTTTACGAAGTTTCATAAACATTTTTTTTTTTCTTTCAATAAAAAAATTCGCTCATATCTTGTTATTGTGGTTTACGATATTATGATACTTGTTACACCCTGTTTTGTGTTGAGGCTGAAAATTTATTACTAACTTTTCAAAACGAAACACGATCTTCCATCCTAATTACGACGTGGTGTGAGAGAAATTTTAAATAATTACTTATTCGAAGCAATGTTTTAAAATGTTTCTCTTATATTTTGGGAGAAGTAGTTTATTTATCCAGATATAGAATATGGTTTTTGAGGATGTCAGTTGTAACCATCCTGTATATTATTAAACGACAATGTTTTGTTCAAAATAAGGTTGATGCGTTCGGCTATTGACTATATTGTCGGTATGTATTTGCTTAAGTCGTTTAAAGCAGTCATGTGACCACTCACGAGGGGTCTGAGCTAAAGCAATTGGAGCGTCTTAACAACACATAACATACCACAACAGAACGCTAATTAATTGGGCTGCAAGGAAGATTTACTAATTTCCCCTTCGTTTATTTTATTTAAGTATCTGCGGTGAATCTGCTTTTGACTCCAGTCTGTCTAGACCTGTCGTGATTGAGGAAGTATTGTAGTTGGGGCACGTCTAAGGCTGTTTGGCACCACCGGTCTCTGATGGATTCTGCGTCTGTCGGTAGGAAAGTGGAGGGCCAACTGGCCGACCACAGCATGGTGGGAAATTAGAATTCCCTCCGAGCAAGGTACTTAGAGATATTAAAAACATGCTGGGACTTCAGTATAAAAATACAATAATATGATTTTTGTTTACTTATTTTATTACAATACATTAATTCACATCTTTACTCTAATCCGATTCAAATTGATCACGATATTCGCTAACAAATTCAAAACGCAAAACCTAGTGGATATTGACCCCCGCACCGGTCATCATTGATACCTTTGCTTATTTATTTTTTCTAATACCTAACAGTGGATACAAGGGATCCATAAGCATATCATCATCGTATGGCGTTTCTAAAACTGTGACTTTAAAATTTAATTGAGATGGCAATCCATACGTCAAATTGTTTTTCACTATTTTAGTTTTTTTGCAATTTCCCTAAAAACACGATTTGGATTTACGATATTTTGTATCTGAAGGGGTCGATATATGAAAGTGAAGTAAAAAAAAAAACAAAAAAAAAACGGGAAAAACCTTTCATTAAATACAGTGATGAAGATAATTTTTATGGTTGTTAGTACCTACTTTGTTACACTTCAGTTTGATACAATGAACACCACATCACAAGGTGTCTCAGGAATGTCATGTGATCTGCAAATTGAATCTAATCGACTAAATAAGGAGGACATTATAAAGATTTGAAGCAATAACATTTACTTCTCAAATTATATGCCTGGAAAAATATAATAAGTATACAATCGAAGGTTAGCTGATCATGAGACCTCTTTAGTAACTTCAGTTATGAACTAAGTGTTGTCCAGAAAAGATGGTCTTATTGTAAGATTAATGCAAGTTTTTTTAAGTATTTTTTATATAAACAAGTGTTATCGATAAATTGCAAGGTAAATATACTCCGAGAAATCTGTGTGCAGAAGAAGATCTTTCTTTTTTTTTTCTTTTTCAAATAAATAATCAGGATGGGACGGTTTCCCGGAAACTGAAAGGGGTTTCTTAGTCTTCTTCAAAAGCTGTGTGCAGAAGAAGTTTTTTCTTTCCTTTTTTTCAAATACCTATAATCAGGATGGGCCATTTTCCCGGAAACTGAAAGTTAGGGGTTTCTTAGTCTTCTTCAAAACTTTAAGAAGTGATAAACTCATGAGGATATCGCTACCATATAGGTGTAATGGACAACCTTTGTATAATGAACATGTTTCAACAATAAAAAATATGTATACTTACCTACTAATCATGGAAAATCAATCTGTTGAATATTTTATTTTGCATAGGCGGATAATATTTTTGATTTATTTGGGAATTACTACCTATTAAAGGAAGCCAAAGGATGGTGAAAAACATTATAATGATGTCTGGTTCGGACTGTTGACGGACAGGAGATATAAAAAACACCAAAACGGCGCTAACAATAACACCAGCGCAACCTTTCCCTGTTCGGTGTGTGATAGAATCTGTCGCTCCCGTATTGGCTTGTTACAGCCATAAGAAAAGATGCTTTCCAGGCACTGTGTAAATCGTCTAACAAATACGTAAAGGCCTATATGATGATGATGATGATGATGAAGAGATAATACATAATTGATGTTTTTCTGTCAAATTATAAGTGCTAAGTAAATAATCTCGTGATCTTTTAAAATATTCAACAAATTAAACAAGTTATTTAGAAGATTTATTCTAAGCTTAAATTTTATAGTTAGTAATTATTGCTGTCATTACAAATAATATTCTGTCAATAGTAGTTCAAATATTAGTTGTTAGTTTTTCTAGTAATTTTATGCAGAGAAAACAACAATGCTTTATTTTCTTAATTGTTTTATTTGAACAATGATTATTTAGAAGGTATTTTATTTAAAGCATTCTATTTCAACTCGTGATTTGTAGTGATAGCGAAACTATTTTTGGAAAAACAGTAGATACTGGTATAAAAGAATATCGACAAGTGAACAACTGGCTCATTATGTTGCTGCTAGTCGATACAAAATACACACCGTACATGTTTTAATTAACTTCAGGCTGGCCATAGCTGACAAATAATGTTTCATACAAATTAAACGTCCAGAGAGATCACGTTGATAAATATAACAGTATACAAAAGGCGGCTTCAGTATTATTTTGTGAGCGCTTGGATGTGGTTCGTGAACAAAAGAATATCAAAACCTAGTGCTTATTGAAGGAACTTGTTCTGAAGTTAGTAATAAGACATGGATTCAATCAGGTAGGTAATTTTAGTTCAAATGACTAAGTAGGTACTTATAACAAAAATATTGTAGACTAAGGGCCATTCTAGGACAAAGTGTAACTTACCTAATATAATAACCCTTACCTTATGGTAAGATACATACTTAGGTTCTCATAAGTATGTACTAACTTTTACCATTTCATCACATCAGTAAAATTACCGAAAATAATGATTATTTTTCGAGTTTTAAAATAAATGTTTGATAATAGTTCTCGGCATTTCAGATTCCAATTTCAAAAATAATAATTATAGCAAATAATGATAAGCAATCAGTTTCTTCCCATCAACAATAATTATTATTGTGAATTTTAAATTATAAACAATAGAGTACAATTCGTTTACCTATTGTGTCACCTTTAATATATTATATTCAAGAATTTATCGTGTTTCTTTGACGTTACATTGTGGAAAATTGGTTTTAAGGTCACATTATGTTAATAAGTTTAACGTTGGTACACATTTTTAGCATATTAGTCGACAGTTATCAAGAGCAAGGAAAAGAACGTAATTTTTGATAGGTACTTAAAGATTATTTTAAACCGTAACCGTACTTTACGTGGAAGTGTGTTTGTTCTTCGTTAAGGTGGATTAAAGCAGCCACAGGTTCATTTGGGTATTGGTTTAGACGAGAGTTCCTCAAACTTATGACCCCGCGTACCCCAGTTGAAGTTCCCAGATGATAGCGCGAACCCCTAACAAAAGAAAACGAAAATCTACCTTTAGATTTTTTTTTTATTTTAGTTAACGATTACAGTTTTTAAAAAAAGAGTAGAAAAGTGTTAATGAGATTAGTAAAAAAAATAGAAAAGAAAGTGTTAATGTGATTGGTCAACATGCTTCTTTGGAATTTTCTAAACACATAAGTCTTTTCGCGAACCCCCGATCGTTAATTGGCGAACCCCTAGGGGGTTGCGTATCCCAGTTTGAGAAACCCTGGTTTATACAGCTCTACTAAGTCTAAACAGTTATAATTATACTTAAATGTAAGTATAGTGCCCCAAGGGCTTAGGGTAAGTAAGTAATACCACCGGAAAGGATACTATACTCCGTTTTTTAAACGATGCGTTATCGATACCAACTTGTTTTGCGGCCCATAAACAGGTAATGTTTGTCTAAGGCGTCACTTACTAATTAGTTTGATTTTTCGAAATCGGTAATGTGACGCTTAAGGCGAATAATCAGAAATTTCGCAAAAGTTGGGGTAGTTATACTCAGTAAATTTAACGTACCTATCACACTATGTATGTACGCGTGTGAGAAGTAATATTATACCACAGAATATTAGAAGGCGCCGCGCTTATAAGAAATCTGTGGTTATACCTACTTTTTTTTTCATTTTTGTAATTGTTCAAAATAGAGGTTCTATGTCTATTTTGTTGGCAGTTTTTTTTCGAGACTTACGGCCAACTTTTATTTAATTTGTTTGTTAAAGTAATTTTTTTGTATTTATGGAATACCTCCAAATTATTACACATAAATTATCTAAACGCATTAAAATTGTAAGCACTTACTTATTTGTTTCTACTTTTGTACGACTCTATTTTAATCGAAATGGACTTTTAAGAAGGTGTAGGCTTTATTATGTTTATAAGCCTTGTTGTAAGCACTTTTTCATATTGTTTGTAAGATTTAATACTGGCTTGTGTGAGGTATGAATTTATCATATTATGATCACTTTAGTAAACAATACAAATTAGGCTACACTGTATAATAACTGTAAGTGCCTTATTGTTGAGGTAGGCCTTATTACATTTCAGGCGTTATTTGTATCAAATACCCTACATACTTATTTAGAGATTTTGCATAATAGGTATAATAATGCTTCTAGGTACTTTAGGAAACAAAAAGTGAATGACGCAGATCATGAACACGAATAGATAATGGAAACCTTTAAAGTTAGGTTACAATATTACTAA
Source organism: Scrobipalpa atriplicella (assembly GCA_029255725.1). Lineage (NCBI taxonomy): Eukaryota > Metazoa > Arthropoda > Insecta > Lepidoptera > Gelechiidae > Scrobipalpa > Scrobipalpa atriplicella. Next base: position 90,309 of record JARACY010000065.1, read on the forward strand.
AATGTATTCATTGTTGTACCTTATATTTGGATACATTTTATTAAAGCACTTAACAACACGATTTAGCAATTATTTTCATTTATGACTCAACGTCAACGTAGTCAAGTTTAGTCGTATTTGAACAACTGAGTTTCTGATATAACATCATACCTCATTATAATTCAGCATCCAATGGGAATTTTTTACACGATACTTGTAAGTTCCTGCAGAGGGCGCTGAAACTGGCTAAAATTACGTTTCTTTATATATATTTTCTAATTTTGTCAAATCAATCTTTTTACATATCCGAAAGGTGTATTTTGCTTATCTATAGTTCATTATTCAATAAAGCAGCACTGAGAAAGCCTTCTTTAATTTAATTTTTAATAATCTTTAATTTTTTGCACTAAATCTTATTTGTCATATTTCATGAAACGAAAACGCCAAAACAACTCTGTCAAAATGTTAGCTGCGCACAACGCCATCTATTTTGGAACTGAAAATTTTCTCCGGAACGAGAAAATTAAAAACCCCCATTGACTCTAAACACTGACTTATTGAACGTAGGTATAGGTAATGCATCCTGAAGGGTGGGCAGCTGATGCATTTTGTCAGGTCAAAAATGTTTTTTCGTATTTCGACCCATGTTCCTTATGGAAAGTGTGTTCAGTTTCATGGGCAGATTCACACCCTTATTATGTTACGCGTTGTATAGTCTGTTTTATTTTCTTATTTACAGATGGAAAATACTTCGCGAATGGCGGAGATAAAGGAATATCCCTTCGATTATAGTGATATCAAAGACAAAAAACTAACTCCTCCTTTCACAAATATGCCAAATAACCAGGCTCCACATTCCATACTCTGCAGTTCAGAAGAAAGAAAGAAATCCCACGATAGAAAATTGTCGAACGAAAGAAAAGTGTCAATCATGGCTGGTGATCCAGAAAAGGACAAAAATACAATAAACGATACGTAAGTCTATCATTTTTATTAGATCTGATACGCGCTCCCCTACTTTGTGTGTTAGGATTACGGTCTACGAGGTTTATGTGATAAGCTTCGATATGCCTGCAATAAATTTAAGAGCAATTATTATTTATGTATAGGTTTTGCGCTTAGGAAACTTTTGATAAGTAATAAACTACACTCACAAAGGAAATGAAGAGATCAGCGAGCTTAAATGTAGTGAATATGGGCCATAATGAGTCTAGCCATCTTAGGCCCGTATTATTAATTAGCTCCTGAGATTTACAACGACCTGTCAAATTCATACTTATATTGCTATCGAAATTATTGCAAAAAACGGCCGTTTACATTTCATTACTTCTAAAAATACTTAGGTCTAAATCTATGGGAGTGATACAGTTTTTTTTTTGTGAAAAAGTCTATATTTTGCGAGTTATGATTTTTTAACGAGTGAGGGCGCCACCGCTCAGACGGAGCCCTATAACAAAAATTCTAAAAACAGAATAAAATAAATATTTAAGGGGTCTCCCACCACATTACATACAAATTTAACGTGTTTATTAGTAGTTGTTTTTGACAATCCAAGTCTGAATGTAGAAAAGTAAAAAAGGTAAGTGTCTATAGCCAGAAAATTCCTTATTCCAAGGTTAAATTTATATAAACTTAGCGGCACCTAAAATCACGCGTTGAAAAGTTGATGCTTGAATAAAATTTAATAGCAGGCCTGTCCCGTGAGTTCTCAAAATCCTACCTACCCATCAAAAATCATTTTGGTATAAATATACCTACGTACCTATATCTTTCCTCGAAGTATCAAAATAACTCTGTATAACTGTTTTTGAGATTAAGAATAACTGATCAGAAAGCTGTTCTTAATTTTAAACTGGTTTTGATAAACGCTTCCTTATTTTATTACTCGTTATTCTTATTATGTCGTAAAAAAACAAAAAAGACAGGCCCGACTTTGGCCATTGAATATTCACAAAAGTTGGTCAGAAGATAAACTATTGCATGGACCTAAGCTGTAACTGTAAATGCAAATAGAGACATATTCTGTGTGAGCTCGCTCCATCGTCGACTCTGTCACTCATCCCTGACTTTGTGTGTAGTGTAGAGTCAAGAGCAAACCCATTTCTAGTAAAAAAAAGACCAATAACAGGACGAGTGACACATTGAGTCTAACATGCATTAATATGGTCAGATGTCCTCAATTCATACAGTACCTTTCACTTACTAAAACCGATACATCATAAGCAAAATCACATGACATTGTGAAAGGTAAGTACGGCCAAATTAACTAGACCTATATTCTTTAACGCTCACAATTAAATCAATCAACATCATCTGAGGTCACTGTAGGCTGGACGTGCTTGATTTATCTAACAAGAACCGTGTTGCCATCACGTGGTTTAATAAACAAAGGCTGAGCTTATTGTTATTTGTCTAACTATGTTAGTACCAATATACAAATAGGTGTAATAAGTGGTTTATAGTCTGTATGCATCCACTTAACTTAATTTTTCCAAAAGGTATAAAACTGCTTGTAAAGAAAATATAATTATCTAATGAATATTAATTTTATATAACCAGGACACACGACCAGGCAGGCAATCAGTTAAGTTAGTTTTAAGGATATAATTGTTAGTATAGAATTTCCTTTTCTGGTTTTCGTATAAAACACTAAAAAAAATATGAAAATAGTGTTATTATTTTAAATACTAACAAACAAAACTTATTCTATTTTGCATGCGTTATCATGAACCATACTCAGCAACTATAATAATTATACAAAAATAAAACTTCCTTAACCAAACAGGAAAAATACTTAATCTATAATTAAATTACTGCAAGTTTCCACTCATGTATTTATTATTAAAACCACTTTACCGTTACCATACCACCTACACTAGTTCTCTATTTACATCCTTATACAACACTCTACCACCGATTTTATCATTTTTATCAAAACCGATTCACACCGCGCTTGTTTTTAGCATTTCCTCCTACAATGCTACTACGAAGAATTGTTTAAGTTCTCATTCGTTGTTTTCATAACACGTACATCATACAGCGACAGCAGCAAGCAGACCGTTGTTCAGTGCAGTGTTGCGTCTTCAAGCCACACGGTTGTGTTAAGGTTTGAAAATAGCTTTATCAGAAATGTTTGCAGGCTTTGGCAATCTAAGCCCATGCCCACCGGTCGTTGCCCTGCCGGCCGGCAAAACTGAAAGCTTCGCAGTCACGTGTCAGGGGTGAAGGGGAGAACGCGTTAGGACCTCTAGTCAAAACCTTCACCTAAAGCATGGCTTATGCCTCACTTATATTTGAACAGCGTGCTCAACAGCATGCCTGCGCGCAACACGCTCTCTGAAATTCATTCAACACATGAATGACGCTCTCTATAAAAAATCTGTGTTTGTATCGTGATAAGATTTTTCGTTAAACCAGTGAATGTGTTTTGTGTACAATGTCTCACAGTAGCCTCTACCATTACGATTGCTTACCGACGGATATAGGATGCCATGAAACAGACTCGCTTCACAAATGTTGGTAAGTTCCCATATTCTCCCGTTTGTAGGTTATATTCAAAACAATGCATGTAAATTAAGAGGTCTGTATGCTTTGCAACACATGAGTGTAATTTTTTTGTTCGAAGAATAAGTTAATACTTATTTTCGTTGGCATTTTCTTTTTATTATAATAAGTGACATCAGCAAGCCCAGCTATATTTACTTGCACTGTACAAAAGCTTTCAATTTCTAAGTACCTACCTACGCATTTTATCAGTCATCTCTCTTTGCTCTTAGTTACATTACACATAGGTACTACTTAGAATAAATGGTATCTAGAAAATGTATGACAGCACATTCGAATGATAAACAAACACTTCCCTTCCGTTTCCTGTTACTCATTAATGGTCGTCGTGAATAGCTGTCTCAAGGGAATTTATTATGCCAACTGCACTGACCCGACCTTAGACTCAATGTCAATTTTATACCACGTACAATATTATCACTATTCCCACATGGCTAGCATAAACATTATACATGAGTACATATTATGATACCTATGACTTACTGTTCGTTATTGTGACTTTCATAACATTTTGTATTTGTTCAGGCGGACGATGTAGATAATTCAGAAAAATGCACGTGTGTAGACATTTAAAACGAAGTTTATTTAGTCTACACGGGACTGGTTAATTCATCGCGTTAAAATATTGTTCCGCTGGGCTCTAATACAATACTACCTCCTAGGTGCAGTCCAGTTTGAGAAAGATAAACATCATTATCTTATTATCTTTATCCTCACCCCTATTATCCATGTTTCTGTCTGTGCCCAAACAGTATTATTCAAATGCGCATAAATACCTAGAAGTTTATTATTTACCGTGTTTACTCTGTTTACTTCTTTTCAAAGTTATCAATCTATCATACACAGCATAAATACCCAAAAACTTTTGGTCTTGCTGTTGATTAGGTATACCTACCTTTTAGATACAATTTTCTGTTGAAGAGTTCGATAGAATAAAATGTCCGCATTACGGAAAACTATTTAGTTTTGCAGCGCTGCAGAATAACCTTCGTAACCAGAATGAACCAGATAAATCCAGTAAGGAACGAGTAACCTACAGACTGTGTTTTGGAATGTCTTAGTTTGCGTTTTTTGCCGATTCTCAGTATAAGCATGTATAAGCTATGAATATATTTTAAAAAAAAGTGGGTTTGGTAGGATTTTGAGAACTCACGGGACAGGCCTGCTATTAAATTTTATTCAAGCATCAACTTTTCAACGCGTGATTTTAGGTGCCGCTAAGTTATATAAATTTAACCTTGGAATAAGGAATTTTCTGGCTATAGACACTTACCTTTTTTACTTTTCTACATAATAAAGATTTCTTTTCACAAAATAATTTATAAAATCAATTTATTCGTTTTTGAGCTATAAATATGTGTTGTAATAAAATTTTTACTTATCTTTAAAATGTATTTTTTCCTCTAGATAATAATAGTACTAAAAATGTATTGCAATTTATTAAAATGTAGTTATAATTACCTATAAGTACCTAAGTGCTACCTTGCCAACAAACTGCTTTCGCAAATTGGCGAGAATAATTACATTTATATTTATATATTTACCTTTTTTTGAAACAAATATAATAAAAATAGACAGGCACATCATTGAAATTATAATTATAGTAAAGAGGCCGTGGAAAATAATCAAAATGCAATATTATTAAAATAATGTTCTTTAGGCCCGTATTTATAATCAGCTCTCAAGAATGACAGAAAATTTGAGATCGTATCAGAAATGTCATTTCAGTACAAAACGGTCTGTCAAACCCGTACTTAATACTGCTCTCAATCTTGAGATCGCTTTATAAATACGAGCCTTAGAGAAAGATTAATATGGGTAAATTAATTTTGTTTATTGTATAAAACTACTTCAAATATTTCCATTACAATAAATTAGTATTAAGTACTAAAACCATTTTTCGGAATTGCGTGTAATATTACAATATAAGTAATTTTTTTTATTTTACGCCTTAAATTTTATTTTTTATCATTTCAGTAGGAATGGGCGACTATCAACGCACCAGGCCGAGGGGCCTTCGCGGCGCAAGAGCAACCTCCACAACGCGATGACAGCAGAAATTGACGGAAACTGGGGTACGTAACGTATCTACCTATAATACTTATTCTTACTAATATTATTACTAAGAAATTACTCCAGTTTGCATATTTGTTTGTTGTTCATTAACCCTAAAGGGTTAAACGGATTTCAATAAAATTTGACAGGACAACAGAAAGTGTCTTGGTTACACGAATAAGTTACTTGTTATCGCGGTAAAATATCTCATTTCAACGGGTAAAACGTTTTTTCTGCGAGTAAAATCACAGAACGGAAATCTAGTCTGATTTGAGTCTCATAAAAAAAGCAAACTTACTGATAGGTAACATCTAACAAAAAAACGCCTTGACATTGCCCTTCACGATGAACTAAATAAACAACAATACTGAGTCACCATAAACAGAATGACCCACATAACGGTCATGACAAAAAGTCAAATAAAACGATAGTTTCATAAGACGTGCTCAAGAAGTTGATGTGGTCAGTTTTTTTAAAATCATGTACCCAAGATGCATTTTCAGAAAAAAAAAAATTTGGAAGATGTTCGTAATTATTATACCTATTACTTATCATTATCACCAGACCCCGTAGCATTCAGCTGCGAAAAGGATGCAATAGCCATATTGTCACACATTTTTATAACATCACTACTTATCTGTCAAATATTATAGGAGTTTGTCAAATAGATGCGATATTTCGTTATGGCGCAACGGCATGCTACAGAGGGAGGTTAAATTTAAAATACCTATGTTGTGTTTTGTTTTTATTACCTACTTGGTGTAAAAAAATAATCATTATCTTTGAATCAATGTGGTGTATTATTATTTATTATACAAGCTTTCCGCGTTAAATAAGTTTTCCTGTGGAAATGAATGTCTTCCCGCAGTAAAAGTAGCCTATGTCCTATTTCAGATCCTAACCTACTATAATTAAGTGTGACAAGTTTCATCCCGATCCAACCAGTGGTTGAAACGTAATTGAGTAACAAACATCTAAACATCCAAACTTTGGCATTTATAATATTCGTAGGATGAGATAAAGATGCTAAAACTAGGTACAGATACATTATTTTGTCGTTTCTTTTCATTTACTTATTGATATTGAAAGAACTTCAAATTCGTTGATGTTATTTTGATAATATAGAGACGACTCCGGGCTGCAAATTATTTCGCCGGTTCACAGTTAAAGCGGAGTCTAATAATGGGTATATAGGTATCTCTAATACCCAAACTAGTTCTATAGCTTGACAAGTTACGAATGTCTCGTCTTTATCTAATACAATAGATCTCACTGGAAGTGATGAGTCATAGTCACGTGCTTTAAAGCTGGTTATAAATATTAAAAGTCATTCGACACCCAACATCCAACGCATTGTTACATGTAATAGGTATTAGGTACGAGTGGTGTCACAATATCACGGTATTGCTAACGAGAAGCCATGGAAAGTTCCAAATTTCTAAAAATGTTACAAATATTTTATTTTCAAACAAATTCAGTACAAGAAATAGACTTAAATAAATAATATAAATGGAAGTGGACTATTTAATTGCTATGGCAGCAAATTTCACGAGGCAATTTTTGTGTAGAAGAATAAGTTCATCAATAAAAACTCATTTTAAATAAACAGACAAGATGAGAATACATAGATTTTATGAAGGATATACATTATTGGTCACAAGTGGCGGAAACGCATTTTACTACCGTAATAGATAAAGGCGTGACGTATTACCATTGGTGGTGGACAGAAACCACCACGATATGATGACTAACTACTTATTTTACCAATGTTTTATACAGATAAGACACACATCGAAGGAAGATTTAAGAAATATTCTACGACTTCAACTATTTATTCTAAGAAAGCTCAACAAGAACACATAGAAAGGTGAGTAAGGTTTTGTTTTTCTCTTTACCTGTATGTCTGCTTCGTGCTCGTTACCTCTTTACCTATAATTAACCTCAAAAATTAGTTTCACAAAATTAATAAAAATAAAGGTAACATTTATCCCAAGGATTACAAACACACGGCACAAAAATACAAGATTTATGTTTTCGCAGATCATGGTGGTTTGCGTGTTGTCAAAAATGTCATCAAGAAGACACAAGTATACCCTCATGGGAACCACCAAACTGGCAAAAGGTGTGCCCGTATCCGTTTTGCCCTTCATTCCGAAAAACTGCTAGGATTCTTACAATATGTCTAATTGGTGAGTTTGTAAATATGATACTTAACTGCGCAAGTTTACTAATATTTTGTAAATTGTATTTTTTTCCATATACCTAACAAAATACAAAAGAATATAAATTAGAAAACAGTTCACTTGATATTTTCTTCTCAATAACAAGTAAAAACATGATTTCTGCATCATCTATTGATGTATCTATTCAATGAAATTAATGATTTTACTAACATTAATTTTATAAATCAGAATAAAGATTGCAGTTTCTTTTTCGGTAAAGAAGTTAATTAAGAACATTACTTTCCTAAAGATTCAAATGGTATCTTTTTCAATTACAGGTCTTATAGTATGGCTCACAGTCTGGTTGATAATGAAAGATCCAGTAGCACCTGGTGGTCAACTCTTCACCCTAGCAGCTTTAACCCTCGCTTGCCACTTGGCTGGGTGGCTCACAGTCAAAATCACAACATTACCAGCACTCATAGGAATGCTCTTCATGGGCATCCTTTTGAAGAATGTTGGTTTTGTTAACTTCGATTCACAGTACATGACAGTTGTGTCGTATATCAGGTGAATAATAAACATATTCTATAAATATTTTTAAGTAATACCGGATTTGATGAATTGTTCTGATTTAAGACGAGATAAAGACTTATCCAGTTTGCTCAACTTTCAAAAATGTATCTTGAAATCGGAAATATTTTATAACATTCATACCTGTCCAGTCAAGGTTATTATACTTATTATTTTAGACCGCTTTCAAATTATATCTTCAGCGTTATGTATTATTATTATCTACTTACTTTCGATTACTCCGGAATTAAAATTGGCTATTTTCTTAAAAATATGTTATTATTAGATAGTATAATATTTAAGTAGCTATAATATATTTGTGTTATTTATGTTTCAGAAAAATTGCCTTGACGATTCTTCTTACGAGAGCAGGGATAGATTTGGATCCTCACGCGATGAAGAAACACTTTTTTACTGTGATAAAACTATCACTTGTTCCTTGGACGTTTGAGTTTGTCCTATTTGCTGTATTAGCTTACTTTTTCCTTGGAATGCCTTGGGATTGGGGTAAGTATTCGTTTATTATGATCAGGAAATAATGATTTTGCATAAGACCTAAATAATCTTTTTGAGCCTCAATTTTTGGACTTATAATGATTATTGAATATCAGAGCCACGTTTAGTATCACCACAGACGTATAAAGGGTATACGTCTGTGAGTATCACAATCATTACCCACACGATAGAAGAAGAAGAAGGAATAGTGTCATATTATCTTTAAAAAATATAAATATTATGAATCTTCTCTTTGTTACAACTTTGTACATATTCTGTGCTTCAGATCAACTCTCAAAGATATTTTAAACATTTAATTATTTTCAGCTTTCCTGGCAAGTTCCATAATTGCAGCAGTGTCACCAGCTGTAATAGTACCATGCCTCCTCCGATTACGGACGAAAGGTTATGGTGTCTCCAAGGGGATTCCAACATTAGTGCTAGCAGTGTCTGGTATTGATGATGCAGCCAGTGTGGCAGGATTCGGAATTGTATTTTCTAGTATGTTTGCTACCTCTTCCATCGTCATGAGTATCATTCAGGTAACAATTTCTTTAGTTCTATATATTAATTGTTATCTTTTATGCAATATCATTCATTATTTTTATTATTTATACCTAACTTAAATATTGATCTGTTTCCGTAAATGTTTTTTTATTGTTACAGGGTCCTCTAAGTATATTTGTCGGAATAATATTTGGGTTAATCCTTGGATATTTTGTCAAATTTGTACCAGAAAGGAACGACGCTTTTGTTGTGCCACTGAGAGTTTTATTCTTACTTTTTGGAGGAATCTTATCAATGTTGGGCTTTGAGGAGATAGGATGGGGTGGAGCTGGTAGGTTTTATGATGTGACTTTTTTTCAATAATATTATCATTGTTCGTAAAGGACATAATTATTTAAGTGTGCTTATTTCTCCGATATAAGTTAAATGGGTAGCTAATAAAGTTGAAAGTAACAAGTAACAAAGTAGACGTTTAAAAACAAACTCGTTTCAAAAGGCATAATTTCCCTGAATTAATTTCATTAGTTAAGAGAAAACCCATTTCTAATGAAAAACATTAGTCTCTGCTAGTTGTAATAACAAAATCACAGTCGCCAGCAAATATATTGACATAAACTTTGGCTTAAATATTAAAAAAGTTTATAATAATTTCAGGTCCACTGGCTGTAATCACCTTCGCATTTATTGCGTGTAAGAATTGGTCCGAGCTGGGATGGGAGTTTGAAGATAACCCTGTGGTGACAGCGTTCGAAATATTTTGGATGTTCTTTGAGCCAATGCTTTTCGCGGTTACTGGAGCACAAGTTGTTGTAAGTAGATCTGCAGCTAATTGTAATCAATTACGCTTTTTTTTTCTAATTTACCTAAAAAAATAAAGAAACTGTTAAGTATCTATGTCTTATAAAGCTATTTTATGTTAAAAACTTCTATCGTACTTACAAGTATTTCAAGCTAAGATTTCAAATCCGCGAACACAAAGCGCCGCTTGTAATTTTCATTTTCCTGAGTTTTCATATTATTTCATTTTTATTTTTGCAGATTTCCGAACTTCCGGTGCACTTGGTGTTAGTTGGAGGTGGTATTCTGATCTTATGTGCAATTTTACGAGCCGTACTTACTAGTCTTTGTGCAGTAAGGAGCAATCTCAATCTCAAGGAGAAAATCTTCGTAGGGCTCTCGTGGATGGCTAAAGCAACTGTTCAGGTATTTATGAATTTGTTTTTATAAGATTTAAATAATTATTCGTTGCAAAAAATAGAAAAATTGAAATTGAAAAAAAAGCGATACGATAAACATAGTGTGAAATGGAAGATTCCTCACAAAATAACTAAATATCATGAAAAAAAAAAACAATTGAATCGATTCTTGGTAAGATTCGGCAAAATTTAAGACCTTTTTTGATCTGTACTAAGTAGTAAATGTGGATGTTGTCGAGAAATGTTGATGTGGTGTTGAATCTAAACCTAGCTATAATGTACCAATTAAGATTTCTTAAGGTTTAATACAAAATCTGCTACTTTACAGGCGGCTCTTGGACCAGTAGCAATTGACCAGGTTATGTCAGGGCGGAAAGACCGCGCTAATGAAGACCACGATTTTATGATGAAATACGCAACCATGACTGCCAGTCTGTGTATCCTCTCCATAATCATCACAGCGCCTATAGGAGCCTTGGTCATAACCCTCACAGGACCTAGATTATTATCCAGGACAACTAAACCACCAATATTGGAAGGTAAGCTGATTTTCTTGGTCACTTTCTTCAAAACCATTAATTTTAGATAATGATAACGGATTAAATACCGAAATATTTATTTTATATCAATAATTTAATCTAAATTTACTAGCTTATGTTTTTATTTTAACTAAAATTATGTCTTCATGTTAACTATATTTTTAAACACAGAATGAAAATCTCTCGAATATTAAATTGGAACAATAACCGTACCTCCATAAATTTATTGTTACTGTAAATGGACGATTTTTCAAATGAATAGTTTGTCCAATTTTCTAAAATGTTCATTTTTTACAGAGGATTTGAGTCGAAGTCTGAGTAAGTTTTTTCGGTTTCAAAAATTAAAAATATTTTTCTCAAATGTATGCGATTTATCCGCCTTGAGCGAACAGGGCCTGTCACATACTTTGGTTGATTGGTTTTAATATTTGGGTTGATCGGATAATTTAATACCTTCTGCTTTATATACCTACTATTTTTCATCACATACAACTTTGTAAGAAATATAAAACAAAACCGTTTTTATTTTTCGTCTTTTTATTCTACTTTCTACTTTGGTTAGAGCAATAAAGATATTGTATTATTTCTTACTAACTTGTACTGTAATGAAGAATTATTTTTTCTTTAAATATCTGCCTGAGTTGACGGACAGTTTTTTTTGGTTGTGGCGTTTATGGTGATGTTGTTTTTTTTTGTAATTTTTGGTTTCAAGGAAACTAGGAGTAAGACTACCTCTACAGTTTTTTTTTTATTTATAAACTAAAACTAAAAAACACTGTAGGAATGTATCTGGCAAAATTAACTGGTAAAATTTTACAAGCATTAAATGAATATTTTTTTTAATACGTCATAGATCTTGTCTTTGTAAAATATTAAGCTTTGTTAGGTACATTCATACAGTAGGAAGATCTGATCTTGATATCCAAAAACATTGTTTATAAAAAAAGTACTTTTTTTAACATAGTTGTTACGCCCTGTCGCAGCCATAAACTCCTTGATAATGATAATTCATTTACTTCACCAAGTCTTCACCTATTCGATTGTCAAAAATATTTTACCAAACGTTTTAATTCAGTTCTTTTAGCTCCTAAATATATGATGTAGAAAATAATATAAATTCTGCAAAAACTAGTCATAATTATTTTAAAAAGATCTTTGTGATAATATTAAAAGTAACATTTTTGTTGCAGGCTGGAGGCGATCAAATCGTCCGTCTATTCGAGATATTTCAATCATCGATGAAGAAGAAGTGGCAGAACGAGATGCAGAAGCAAAGAAAGATGATTTAAGGCCGGAATCACCAATCACCCCTCCACCAATCACATCACAACCACATCATGTCAACAATATTCAAAATAATCAAACACTTTGAATTGACCAAAATATACCCAGCTGAATTTACACGAAATAAGATAGATTAAAAGAGCGTCAAAAGTATGTAGGTCGAAATTCGAGATAATTCTATCATCGACGAAGCAGAAGTGGCAGAACGAGATGCAGAAGCAAAGAAAGTTGATTTAAGGTCAAAATCACCAATCACCCTCCAACAATCACATCACAACCACATTTTGTCAACAATATTCAAAATAATCAAACACTTTGAACTGACCAAATGCAAAACGACGAAATAAGATAAGTTAAAAGAACGTCAAAAGTATGCACGTTGAAAATCGCACTTAAATGTTAATTTGTTATTTATAAAAAAATTCGAATATAGAATTAATCCCTGACTAGAAAAATATGTCTAGAATAAGGGGTGCTAAGTTCCTAATCAGATATGTACCTACAAAAGGAACTAGAAATACTTACTGTAATGATGCTTAATTAGTAGAGTAAAATGTCTAATCTATCAGTATTAGTAGAATAGTTATTAATTTGTATTTTATGTAACAAGCATAAATTGTTAATAATGTTAAAAATAAGGCATGTCCTGTTTGACCAGCTTGAACGTATAATATTATTACGAATCAAACGTATCCTCTTGTTTCGAGAAGATATTATTAAAGGTACAAAAGAATTAGAAGTCAAACGGAATATTTGATAAAATAAACTCTAGGTACCCCTAACATTATTTTATGAATATAGGTACTTCTATGTATGGTTATTTAAAAGTATAAACATGTAAATACCTATGACTGTTTACAAAAATTATACATTATAATGATACTTTGCAATATTTGCACAAGCGTTTTTTATTTCATCTAAAGATACTACACACACAAAAAATAATATTCAATTTTTTATTGTGGTGTAGAAGGTGGAACTAATAACCCGTAGTAATAACCAACCAGAACAGCGCCATCTAAGTTTACAGGAACGAACTTCGTAACCTTGTCTCTGACAGAGGAGTTTGCCGACTAGCTGTGGTTCTAAATTCAAAGTATTCAGAAGTTCTGCAATGCAAAACGAGATGTCGCTACGCTACAATTTCTACAGAGGTGCTGCTTGCCTTCAAAAAACACGAACAAAAATAAAAAATAGTATTTTGAGTAAAACTGAACATTAAAGTAAATAATATTATGTATAGCAAGTTAAGTGAATTAATTAAAATTTTCATCTTTGAATCACTTTTGCTATTTTAAAAATCTGTGGCGTTCCTTTTGTAGGTAACAATCTCAATTATTCCGGGACCTCTAATTCTCTTTTACCTTTTAATTTATTCGGCAAAGGAACGTCTGATTGCAAATTGCTATCCGTTTTGGAATCTTACCATCATGGTTTGATTACTGCAGAAAGTCCAAATGAACCAACAAAATGAAATTACACGATATTTCCATAATTACGAAATTTAATTTATGCAAAGGTATTACCTTAATGCGGTATTTCAAAAAATATTTTGTATAAATTCTTAATGAAATGAAATAAAAATATTTATTTCAGACTTATAGTAAATAAATAACAATTTCTTAGTACGTTTATAAAATGATGTTCCACATTTTTTAGCAAATAAACTCTGTATTTAAATTGAAAAAGGTCTAAGACTATCTCATAAATTTTATTCGCAAGTTCACCTACCATAATGGTTTATTTTCTTAGATGTGAGTGGGTAATGTTGTCCAGATTTTCCGTTTTCTTGTAGGTATATTTTACTTCACTGAAACAGAGACAGAATTTTAGAAATCTCGGTTGAACCTTGTGTATTGTATCCACAAAATTTTATATGATTATTAATTTTATTATTTATAAAGCAACCCTTAGCTGACTTATTTGAGTGAGGATTGAACATAAATCTGCTTATATTAAGTAGGGGAAAGTTTTAACAGTATCGACGAAAAGGCAGTGAAATATCATAGCGTGTGGGTGCAACGATGACTGTTCAAAACTAGTAGAAGCAAAGTTAGTTTCGGATTGCTTTTGAAAATATTGAAGACGTTATTTTCGAATAATCTGGATTATCAATAATTATACATAAAATTTGTTAACACAGGGTGTAAAAAAGTACTATGTTGCTTTAGCTGGTCCAGACTCTATTTTTCATTATATCAAAAATATTTCTTTAACTTACTTTACCACACCGTGCTGCAATATACCTATTTTGTAAAATGTCTGATCTGAACTGTAAACTTTCACATGCCCAACCCACCGCTAAGTAAAGAGAAATATATTCTACTTCTAAAATAGAAAATCTTGAGCCACCGCTACATTTCGCCGATAAACCTACGGGTAACTCCGACACTGCCGACTACCCACCAGATAAGTTCGACAACTTGCCGTCTCCCACTAAAATATGTAGCGACACGATATTGAAAAGTTCCTCTTTGTAGCTACGACCTTTATCGACTATTTTCTAATCCTTCGCGCTTTGAAGTAGGTAACTTTGTATAGTGTAGTTTATTGCTCTTACACTGAAGATATAAATACAAGGAGCCAATTTCATATTGGAAGCTACAATAAAATTTCTTTCAGGTCTTTTTTATATTAAATAGGTACATAATTTTAAAAAAGAGAGATGATAAAGTTATCATTGATAACATCTTCGGGACCGATTATAAAACGATGACAAATAATTTAATGGAAAATATGATAATAGACAGGATAATCTCTATATTTTGGTCTCTACATGCATATATGAAAATCCTTATAGGTATTTAAAACATTTCAGTAAGATAAGATAAATAATTTAATTTCTTATCCTTTTTCCTTGTTTCACTCAATAATTCTTGCCAATGTGTCTAAGAGCGTCTTGAATACCTTCCTTTTCTGCAAAGAGCGATCGCAAATTCGGTTTTAGCATAATGAAATGTGATGGGAAACATTTCTACATTTTATTGTACCGTAATGTATGCATATGGGAATAAAATTGTGGCGCATTTTCCATTTGCTGTTGTATTTGTTCAGATGGCTTCTACGTAAATGCAAATTCAGCTACATAAATAAAAGAATGTCAGTACAGATTGCAACGTCGGTAAAAAGTTTTAGACATTTTCCAGAGCGTTGAATGGATTTAACAACGCTGAGAGCGGGAAAACGTGCAATATTTCGTTCGGTCAGCGCTTCTAAAAGAGTATAAGTAGAAATTATTCAAGACAGTTCTCTTGGTGACAATTCTTTTTTAATAAAGCGAATTTTTCTCTAACTGCACAGTCGGAACTGCAAAATAGTGAGGAGGAGAGAAATTGCGGTCGGGCGCTAACCGTTTCTCTCCGGTTCCATCCAGATATTACAAGCGCCATCTTGTTTCAACCAGACAAAACACGCATAAATCAACTCTATTCCAGTTTTATTAAAAGAGCTGCATCATGACAGATTGTTGGAAAGTTTTTGCTTTATTTCACTTGTATCGTGCTTGTTTGTACCATTCAAGCTTTTATTGAAAAAGTTGTTTGAAAGCAAGTTGAATCAAGCGTAATAATACTTGTTCCCTGACCAGATAAATATTTGTTGTATGAATGAAATAAGTTTTAGATTAAAAATATTACAGAAATAATTTCAAATGAGAAAATGTTTTTTATTAGTATACGGATTACCTAAATGGTGTATTATTAGATTTAACCCTGTAACAACCCAGAGAATAATTAGTATTTTATTTTAAAGGTAAATAAAGTACTCCTGTAATATATTAACTTTTCTCTTTTGGAATAGAAAACAAATATTTAAACACGTAGTAAACCAGTAATTCCTAGAACTGCAGGGTAAAATGGAGGGGAAAAGGATTCCCGGCCGCTCACCAACTAGATGGACGGTTCTGATAAAATCAGTAACGTCACGAATATCACCGAATGTTCGCACGAGGCCAGTAATAGGACTAGATAGAAATGCATCGTGAAACAGGTTTCACAGAATCCGGCCAAATCCTGACCACGAGAGTAAACAACTAAGAAGAAAATACCAGTAAAAATATGTCGCTGTTATGAACCATGTATCAAGCTATGTGCTAAGTTTTGCAGCAAAGGCGTGCCAAATTTTTGTATTGCCTTTTTTCCAAAGATTTAGGCGCTTTAAAAGTTCTTTTAACCTCTCATAATATCAGGGGTTCACTTTGAATCTTTGAAGGTAACAAAAGAGGTAGCAGGCAATGACGCCTCACGAAAACGTAGATAACCATCAGCTATTAACACTCAAGCCTGTCATTCGCCAAGTCCTTTGAACACCCGACGGATTTCATGATAGTGGAAGGAATTTTGATGAAAGAAGATAGTTATTTTGGTAGTATCCCGTGAGACCCAAAGCTATTCAAGTGTTTGACTCGATACCGAGACGAAATTGTTTCGTCTTGGGAAAGTTTCAGCTCGTTTGTGATTTTAACCCAGATTTGCGGAATGAAGGTCTGGTTTTCGAATTTGCGAGGATTTTCGTAGAATTTTCTCAAGTTTGCTTTTTGCTTGAAAAGATCCTTATTTAGATATCGCTTCTAAAAGCATTGTGTTGTGTATCTCATTGATTGGTTGAATACATACTAACTAGTGACTGAACTGTCATGATTTTTTGCAATTATTTTTCTTTTTTATATTGTTTGATAAATGAGCTGCAGGGTTTGAGAGTATCTTCACACATGATTGGTTGGATATCGTGGTTTATAGTTCAATGGCCGAGCCAATTTTTGGCCGACGGCCAATGGTGAGACTTCTCTATTTTGTTCGAACGCCTGTCTGATTTTAGATATCACACTATCCATATGGGAAGAGCGATATGCTTTTGTGATATTAGGAGAGCTTTGACCAGATAAATGAATTTAGAAATTTATATTTAGCGATAATGATTTGAGGAAATTAGCCGAAGTCAATGATCAACTAAATATTTTGATCAAAGAAATATCAAATATGGTATAAAATCTATTGGATTAAAATTTATTTATAACAATAATAAATTTTGTTATGGGTGGTTACCAACTTATTTTTTATCTCATATTCTTTTAATTATTTTTGGAACCTGTATCACAGAAAAGCGCAGTAGGTAGGTATGTGCGGAAAGTTAGGATCACATATCTATAATGATGACGTAAAAATAGTTCCTACAACTAAGCGCAACATGTAGGAACAGTTATGCAAAAGCAGTTATCAACTTCCCCAACCAACTTCCTGCCTACCCATCCGTCTTTGTTCAGGATCCTCCAACGATCGTTTTCGAAATCAAATCAATTCACCGTTCATCTAACCACCGATAAAGGTGGATACACACCGATCCAAAATGTAACTCAACGTAGCTATTCCACTGTAGGTACGTAGTGTACACAGACTGTACCGCCCCTTTCATGTCACCGAAGCCGTTTACGACTATAAGCTTTCTATACCAGCTTATAGCTTAAAGCTCGTGAAGCTTATAGTCCTGTAATCATGCCAATTTATTTTTTTATTGGCACGAAACTCATGAAATGGAAATAACTAGTGCTTTTGTAGCATAAAAGTAAAATAGTGCTAAAGCAATAAACGCTTAAGCGAGAATTTATTTTAACGTGTAGACATACTTAATGATATGATTAATATAAATATAAATCTTTGTTTCTAAATCATACATTATAACTGTGCACATAAAATTTAATTTACATTATTTATATTTTATTTATTCAGGCGTAATGTGGTGGCTATTTAAAGTTTTAAGCTGTTTGATCCGGATATTGTGGTTATGGTGTCATCTATATATTTACGAATTAATATTCTATTAGTAAAACAAAACTCAACCACGCATCCCTACATATTATTATACTAGAAAACAGTACAAGCATACTTCTACATACCTATAACAGAAACAATTGAAATTACTACATAAATATAAAATTAATTCCAAATTCCCGGATTTCCATGAATTTTATCTTTTGAAAGCAATTACTCTTGTGCATGATCATTATTCAAAATTCATAAATCAAAGATTGCTTCATTAAACACCAGTTGGCTATCACCAATATGCATTGGTCATTAATACGAGAATACCGGGTGTAAGGGACAGCGTACTGCAAACTGATAGGGGTTGCTCAGTAAACGAAACTGAACAACTTTCAGCAGGAAATTCTTTCAGTTTTTTTTTTTTTGATTTCTCACAAATTGTCAGTTCGAGGTGGTGATTTTGTAAAGGAAAGATTTTTTTTTTATTTTCTGAAAGAATTTTGTCTTCTTCTTGTCGTGTGGGTGGGTGGGCATCGAGTCGGTCGACCCGATAAACACTGGTGGGAAATTAATCTAACAAATATGGTGTCAGAGTTTTTATTGCAAGATTTCTGTCATGTGTTCCATCGACTCTAAGTATTAAGAAGAAGAAGATCCGCCAAGTAGCACAGCTAATAATGGGCCTCTGACATGGTTTGTGTAATGACCACTATCGAAGACAGCGACCAAGACCGACGGCTTAACGTGTCCTCCGAAGCACGGTTTTTTTTTCCAGATAATCAGGGGATTCAGCCTGCATTGTCCTAACCAAACTGGGGAAAATCTCACAGTGTTAAATTCACAAAATATCAACTTTGTGTCCCACCAATTTCGTAAAAATTTGGTGATGTATGTAAATGCAGTTTCGTTGACTGAGCAACCCCTATCAGTTTGCGGTTTACGCTGTCCCTTACACTTACATCCGGTATATAATAATACTAGCTTTCCGCCCCGCGGTTTCACCCGCAGCTAAGAGTTTTCCCGTAGCATTGAGTTCCCGCGCTGTTCCTACCTTTAAAATTGACGGAATTTCAATACATACTTCCATCCCCTATTTAACCCCCTTAGGGGTGGAAAATACAAAAACACTGAAACACGTGTTCATTATTTTTTAATCTTTAGCCCAAAAACAAAATTGGAAGATCCTGCCATCAAAATTGACGGAATTTCCATACAAACTTCCATCCCCTATTTAACCCTCTTAGGGGTGAAAAATACAAAAATGCTGAAACACGTATAAATTATTTTTTAATCATTAGCCTAAATACAAAGTTTGAAGATCCTACCTTCAAAATTGACGGACTTTCATACAAACTTCAACCCCCCTTTTTACCCGTTTAGGGAGGGAAAATCCGGAAATCCTTTCTTAGTGGGAGGTTACGTTATAAGAGGAACTTGCTCTCTAAGTTTAACGATTCTAGCTTTAGTAGTTTAGGCTCTGCGTTGATGAATCAGTCAGTCAGTCAGTCAGTCAGTCAGTCAGTCAGTAAGGACAAACGATTTTATAAGTTTAGATGTAAGTTGTGTTCTGAACGCTATAGAACAAAATGAGCTGATTGATTGGCCATTGGGCGTTGTTGCTTACTCGCCACGCTTGGCAAGCGGTTTCACGAGCGCAGATCAAAAGTTGTAGTCGTATGAAACGCTGCTACTATTAACACTTTACTGGTCTTTCAGTACAACCGTCGGATGAAGTGATGCTATAATAATCGAACATCAAACAAACAATTTTTTTTTTCTGTTCAAAAACTCTTATGTTTTCTAAAAGCGGGCTGTAATTTGTTTTTGTGCAAATACCTACAGAAACCATTTTACTAGGTAGGTTACCTATTAAAATCCATTGCACTGTGATTTGTACGAACAGTAAAAGGAAAAACGTTGGTGGTTGAGTAAAGAGGTTTCTAAAGAACGAACAAACTACATCGCATGATCGAACCACTGAACTTGTTGAGTAGACTGTAATTTGCCAGCTGATTTAAAATAAAATACTTATTTGTTTTGTACACGTAATAAAAAACACATTACTATACAGTCAAGCAACATTAGAATGAATTTGCACCTTTTTGTTAAGTTGTGCCTGCCGTTGGAAAGTTAGTAAAGTCTTCCATGAATAGGAGAATCAATGTAAGAAAATAGGTTCTGGCCGATTAAGGGCACTATCGGTGCCAAATCAAAATAGACATTTTTGACGTTTATCAATATTTCCATTTCAATTACGCGCGGATTTGGAGCAGAATTAATAATGAATTTGTTTCAGTGTCCGGGCTGGTTCGAGCCGGTTTAATCCGCCCAATACCGGCCGCAAGCGGATTTGTCCTATCATGTCTGCCTCAGTTTTAATGCGTTGTAATTAGCAGTGACACGGTTATTGTTGGGCTTGTCTAAATTGTTTTCCCTGATAATCTCCATGGATGAAGTGCGGTGGATTCTGCGGGATTGTTGCACAAATTAAATTATTCTGACAGTAGATTTGGGTATGATATAACTAATTGTTTGTTAGTTAACCGTGTTCTGAATTATGCTTATTCAAATTGGTGTTGCGGTTTTAGTTTTGGTACATTGTTTCGGTTTGTTTGGGTATTTAAAATAATTATTGTCATCTGATAGAGTTTCGTGCAACGCGAAATGTTTTGGTTTATACGAGCTAATAAAATATGTACAGGTAGGTTCTTAAACATCCAAACTTTAAAATTTATAATATTAGAAGGATTAGTAGGTTTTTTTTTTTTTTTTGATTTAATACTTTTATTAGTATGTTTATTCAACAAAAACATACAAATGACAATGAAATGATAACATTAGTAGGATTGTCTGAAAATTTCAGAGTACACAACACATTTTTTAAGGGTCGCTACTTTTGTCCGGTTTTACTGTCAAAATAGAGGTACTGGAGTGTAGCCATGGCAAAAACGCCTTTTACTGAGCTTAAGACCCTGTGAAACAATCAGCAGTGACCATTGTGTGCGTGTTTACTTTTGAAAGTATGTTTCTACTTTTTAAGATAAATAAACAAAGATATCACCGAATTACTCCACCCACGCACCCAAACAATCGTAATGTTCCCATTACTTCTATTTACCGTCACTGTTCCCTTACGTTTAACATAAAAAGATATAACAGAATCCATTTTGAACATTCATAACGAAAACGTTCACCCTATCTCCTGAAGATTGAGCCGTGAAAGGACATTCGGTGACCCAAAACATTGCTGAATAAAATTCGTGTCACGTACAAATCAAGGGCCATAAGGGTTTGTGGGCCAAGTTTCGACGTTGAAGTTTCGAGGATTTTTAGACAATACCGGGTGTAAGGGAGAGCGTACCAGAAACTGATAGGGGTTGTTTAGTCAACGATACTGAACAACTTTCACCAGGACATTCTTTTTCCCAAATTGTTTGATCGAGTTGGTTATTTTGTATGGGGAAGACGATTATTTTTTATTTCCAGAAAGAATTTCCTGGTAAAAGTTGTTCAGTTTCGTTGACTAAGGAACCCCTTTCTGATACGCTGTCTCTTAGACCCGGTATAAGTTTTGAGATTTACGCGGTTGTTTACTACCATCATAGACAAAAAAGCATGTCTTTTTTTTTAGGTACATCAAAAAACGCGCTAATTACGAAGTCATATTGAATTCCTTATTGTATTCAATGAAGTGCACTACATTTAAGGCCGACCGAGCTAAGCCACTGCTCTTGCCGAGTCAGCCTTAAGACAATGCTGTCTCCATTAGCAACTACCGAATACTCGTAACAATTGTTCCTCGAACAATGAGTCATTTTCCCGTACAATAGCTTTTCCTGAATATTGTATTTGACTATACAATGGGATCGATTCTGGAAGCACATGTCGTAAAACGTGTAAACTTAAAATGGCTACACAAAAATTAGTTTTAGCCAATGCAATAGTACGAAATCCAGAAATTCACGTAAATTTCATTTAAAGCTGACGGTCGTCTCTACCATTTTTAATTGTAAGCAAGATCTTTTGAATCGTCGCTATGTTGAGCCTATTTGACGTTTGACAGCGTAAATTGACACATACTTGAAATAGCAGTAGGTATACCTACAGGTTGAATGAATCTTAGGTTGATTTAACCGGCTAAAATTAGACACGTCAAATTCAATTTAGCAATGTCATTTTATTTTGACAGTTCACGTCGAATAGCGGAATTGTATAGCAACGTCAAATTACGAATTTTAGTTTTAGCTGCCACTCTAGAATTGGGCCCATTGTTTCAGCCCGACGGTGTCACGGGCAGAGTTGATGCTTAAACTTGTGCCTACTTAAATTTCACCAAGTTCAGAATGATACTCAAGTTCTCTTAGTTCGTTCGGTTCTCTAACAAAAGTTTTGACATGCACTCATACATATTAATCATGTGCAAATGAGTAGAGTAATTTTACAATGTACGAATATGAATACAGAATTGTGTTAATATACGGATTTCCCTGAAATGGAGATTATTGGAGATAGTCGTAAAATAAAACTATTTGTTTAGCTTTACCTATCTATCTTTAGGTAAGTTGCCATTGCCAATGCCAGTATTCCCATGTAGCACCTAGCACCACCCCCTTTTCTTTCCGTGGGTACATAGAAGTAGAAACCAACTAAGGTTCATTATCCAGTAAATATACCTAATGTATCTCGCACTAGGCTCGCTAACTCGCCTACAAGCGTGGTGAGTACGGAAACCATGCAAAAACTACAAAAATTTACAATATCAGTTTATCTTTACACCAACAATAATCTTCGTAAATAATTACTTAGAAAATGATTCTTCATTCTAAAAACTTGGCTCGTACATTCAATCTGCACAACACTTTCATATCTTCCGTTTGCATCGCGTCGTCGTTTCTCGTATCGGATAATTCTGAAATATACATCTTATGCGGCGCGATCTTAATATAATTTCACTGGAGTTTCCCCCGCACGTTCCGTTTGAGACGTGACGATCGTTCACGCCTGCTTCTGCAGCTTGGTCGCAATTGTCGTTAGAGTCATGAGCTTTAGCGGCTTTTATTTTTAGAACACGTTCTTCCCAGACTGCTGCTTAGATGATTGGCTACGTAATGTTTTCGGTGTATTGAGGAAACAGACTTTCCAATATTTTATTGGTATGTACCCATTTGCTCCTGCAGTGCTGACGCTACACTTCAACTCGTATCATACATAACATAACAATACATGAGAGACTAGCTTTCCGCCCCGCGGTTTCACCCGCAGCTAAGAGTTTTCCCGTGGGATTGAGTTCCCGCGCTGTTCCTACCTTTAAAATTGACGGAATTTCAATACAAACTTCCATCCCCTATTTATCCCCCTTAGGGGTGGAAAATACAAAAACCCTGAAACACGTGTTCATTATTTTTTAATCTTTACCCCAAAAACAAAATTGGAAGATCCTGCCATCAAAATTGACGGAATTTCCATACAAACTTCCATCCCCTATTTAACCCTCTTAGGGGTGAAAAATACAAAAATGCTGAAACACGTATAAATTATATTTTAATCATTAGCCTAAATTCAAAGTTTGAAGATCCTACCTTCAAAATTGACGGACTTTCATACAAACTTCAACCCTCCTTTTTACCCGTTTAGGGAGGGAAAATCCGGAAATCCTTTCTTAGTGGGAGGTTACGTTATAAGAGGAACTTGCTCTCTAAGTTTAACGATTCTAGCTTTAGTAGTTTAGGCTCTGCGTTGATGAATCAGTCAGTCAGTCAGTAAGGACAAACGATTTTATAAGTATAGATAGTGAGTGTCAACAGTCAGTATGACTTATGTCAGTCACAATATATGGTATATTATATATTCAGGCAAAGTCTAAATCTAAGTGCTGGTTGTATTTTATTTTAATTTTTATGCTTATGAGTACCAATTCAATTAAAATACATGCTCGATGCAAAATATTAAGCATTTGTCTGTTCAACTTATATTCTGTACCAAAAACCATTACGAGGATGGTTCGTTGCGTAAAAGGGTGAGTATTTTTAACAAATTAACGATCATAAAGATGATCTAAACTTATAAAATAGTTTGTCCTTACTGACTGACTGACTGACTGATTCATCAACGCAGAGCCTAAACTACTAAAGCTAGAATTGTGAAACTTAGAGAGCAAGTTTCTTCTATAACGTAACCTTCCACTAAGAAAGGATTTGCGGATTTTCCCCCCCTAAACGGGTAAAAAGGGGGGTTAAAGTTTGTATGAAAGTCCGTCAATTTTGAAGGTAGGATCTCCAAATTTTGTATTTAGGCTAATAATGAAAAAATAATTAATACGTGTTTCAGCATTTTTGTATTTTTCACCCCTAAGAGGGTTAGATAGGGGATGGATGTTTGTATGGAAATTCCGTCAATTTTGATGAGATGATCTTCCAATTTTGTTTTTGGGCTAATAATTAAAAAATAATAAACACGTGTTTCAGCGTTTTTGTATTTTCCACCCCTAAGGGGGTTAAATAGGGCATGAAAGTTTGTATTGAAATTCCGTCAATTTTAAAGGTAGGATCAGCGCGGGAACTCTATCCCACGGGAAAACTCTTAGCTGCGGGTGAAACCGCGGGGCGGAAAGCTAGTCTTCTATAAAATACTTCGTTAATGTGGCGACAGACACAATATGAAATGAAATTTTAAAGGTCTAACAAGAAAGTTAATAAAAAATGCGATTTTCTTTTGTTGAGCGAGCCCCTTTCAGACATAACTTAGCTATTTATCAATAACCAATTTGGTTTCTAGATTTTCAAGTCTCGGAACATAACTTTGACTTTATTTCAAAAAATACTTAAGTAGTATTTCTGATCATAAAAAACTTGCTTTGCAAAAAAATACAACTCGAAAATGTTGGCTCTCATTTTCTTTTGTAATTTTCCTATGTTCCAGCGTGAAACAACAATAACCCACCTGTAGAATTCCTTTCAAACCTTTTTGGACCTCATAGTCCCGTATGACATTGTGGTCAAAACAGTAAAAGTGTTAATGGCGTTAATGGAGATTGTAAATACTTGAGTGCACTCCAAGAGAAAGCGGGTATTTTCTGTTAAAATATTACCCTTTCAGGATTACACGTAAGTCTCGAGCCAAGTACGTATAGCTCATAGGACTGGAATGAGTATTAGTTACGCGTATCCGTTGTGTTTAACCTGTTACTTCTAATTTCATTCTATTAGTGATAACTATTTACGTTTTTTTTTAATCAGGACCCATCTAATCTACATATATATGTTATTGCTTTTTTTTTCTGAATTTACAATATTATATTTCTAAATTTACAATAATAATCTATCTTAATACTGAATTTGAACTTTCTATAACACCCACGGACCCACCACACCCCACTCAATTCAATGTAATAAGTTAGGTACTAGTTACTCGTCAATCGTCTCCTGTCTATCAATAACCGTGGGTTGGTAAAAAAATTACCGAAAGACAACCTCCATCTGTTATCAATAAGGTTATTCCCGAAAGCAAGAAAAATACCTTTGGGGCCTATTAACGACCTCAAGCAAGAAAGTTTTAGAAAAGTAGTTACCTAGTATTAATGAGGCCGAGTAGTTTTTTTTTTTAAACTGTTAAAATTACTAGTTCATCTGTTATTTTGGTTCATCGTCCCTAGTAACACGTAAGTTGCGAGCCTGAAGTCAAATGCGGTCGAGTGATGTTTCACGGCTAATGCAGCTGTGTTACGTTATCCGGATAGAAAATTGAGGAGAGTTTTTGGGGATAATCGTTGTATTATTTTAAGCTGTTTTTATTAGTAGTTACCTATTTCGTAAGGTTATTCTCTGGGTTGCTCTATTCTATTCGGAGGTCGATGGGTTTGACTCTCTTGATGGGAGAATACAAATTTGATATAATTGACAATTTATCACTTTTTTGAGAGATTTTTCTCCATTTAGGCAATGCAGGCTGAATCATCTGATTATCTTAAAAGAAAAAGGATTCCATGCTTCGGAGGGCACAATAAGCCGTCGGTCCCGGTCACTGTCTCGATAGTGGCCGTTTCAGAAACCATGTCAGATGCCTATTAGCTGTGCTATTAGGCGGTTTCAAAACTCTGACACCAGGGTTCATCCGGTCGATAGAAACCCATACGACAGAAGAAGAAGAAGCACAAAACTGTCTGTGAAATCCAAACTTAATATTACTTTCATTCTTGAGATCGCTTTATAAATACGAGCCTTAATTGCAACGCAACGGGTCTGCTGCCCTTGGGGAATTGATTGCACTTTACAACAACAAATTGTGAAACAGAATATTTTTTTTTTTTCATTATTCGTGACTCTACAATTATCCCGCCTAAAATAGATAATCATTCAAAACAAAATCATTAGAAAGTAAGAATTTCATACGAGCGGGATTTCAACTTTCGACCACGGTGGTCCGTGCCGATGCTCAAACCAACTGCTCTATCGTGTGTTCCACAGAAGAGTAAATAGCGCTGGGAGCTAAGGAGCGGCAGCGACTTCTCAAATCAGTAGTGGTGCCACCCTGCAAAAATTCTGCTCACTTTAACAGTGCCAGCTTAGTAACGTTCACTAAACTATACAGATTTATAAGCTCTTCTATAGAGTGGAAATCCGATATTAATAGCAAAGCAGTTAAGTCGGTGAGTCTATGTCAATAATTCGACGTAATGTATGCCCTCTCGTCCGGTAAATTCATCAATGCCGGATTGAATAATCGTGCCGGTCACCTGCCAATTATCCGGCCGCTGCCGACGCAATTTATCGTTAAAGTCCCAAAGCGGTTTTTAGGGCTCCCCAGTCGACTAAGAACCCTTAGCGTTGTGCTAGATCTGTTTGTCTATCCATCTGTATTCCGCGCATCAATAACTCTGATAGTTTGGCATTCGAAGATAGCAATAATGTTGCAAGGATTAAAAATGTAAAAATAATTTAAATATTATAATATTTTTTTTACCACTATTTACCTGTTACTCTTATTCGTGAAAGGGGGATTATTTCCTTGGTGTGTTATTATTATTATCATGAGACAAGTATTTTTAAACAAACTGGACAAGTATCATTTTATATTCTCAGAAATATTTAAAAAATATCCTTAGGTGCTTAGGTACAGCTAACGTTTTAAGTTAATACGGAACCTAAAATATGCGTGTTCAGTTCGCTCTAGATTTTTTTGTTCGTATTGTGTAGGTGTGGGTTTTGATTGGCCTCAACTTTATTGGTTTTATTATAAACGCTTGTTCGTTGAGCTTCTGTTTAAAATGTTGTACTTAAATCGCAACAATCACTACGGCGTAGACTGAATCGTGGTCAAAAAATAAGTAGAAGGCCAATAAGTTCACTTTTATGAAAATCTACACAGGTTTGAAAATGTAAGTACATAGAAGTCACATAATATCCTAAGCCTTTTTTCATGAAAAAGTCCTGTTGTATGAATAAAAACCAGCGCAACCGTTTGGACAAACAGAGACGCAAAAGGGAAACGTTATCTATAGCTATAAAAAATCCTACACAGAAGATTTCGCGGACATTTTAATTTTGTTTCAGGAAATGAATTCGCGCGGAATGCGCAAAAGAAATTAGATGCAGCTAGTGGTATAAAGCGGTAAAAACAGGTGACACAGCTTAAACCACAGAGCCAAAATAAATTAAAGCAAGTTATTTTTACCTTTTTCACATTGCATTTAGAGTATTTCTGTACATTTTGAATTATTGAAAGAGTAAATGCGAAAGTTTAGATGTTTGAATGTTTGTATGTTTGTTACTCAGTCATGCTTCATCGGGATGAAACGTATTAGGTCCTGGAATAGAAAAAAGGCTACATTTCGACGCAGGAAAAACCTCCATTTCCGCGGGGAAACTCAATTAACGCGGGTGAAATTGCGGGCTGAAAGCTAGTAAGTATTGCAATCAAAAATCGTAAGGTTTAATCAAAAGCTTTAGTTAACGTATTGGCACTTAGTACTCATCTATAAATCCAGTTTTGACGACACACAAAATTGAATTAGGTACTCAGTTGTTGTTTACTTTTGTAGTAGATTTACATAATTTATACAACGAGTAACTGAAACCCTGACGAATTTGAATCTTCCCAGGAATGCTGATGCATTTTGTATGGGAGGTTGGGAGGTCAATTTTTTCCGTTTTTCGACCTATGTTCCATGGGAAAAGTTGTTCAGTTCCTTCAATATTAATACCCTTTCTATTACACGTTGTATACTATGTAGCCACTGCGTTTTGAAGTATGCGGTCTCTTTATATTTATCAGCAATATAGTACGATTAACTAGCCTTTTGCCATCAAATAATGCCTGACTAAAGTTCAGCTAAGTGGTTTTGCGCTGCTATATTTTGGTATACCAGGTTGTGGAGTTGCGAGCAGCTTAAAAAGCCTTTGTAAAGTCATGAAACTGTGTCCTTTATTGTTGATATAGACGATAAGTAAATTGCAACCAACATGTAGGTAGCTGTTAAAAAGAGTCAATTTTACAAAACATCAAGTAACAGGAGTTGAAAATGCAAATTATTACTTCTATATAACTCAATTGAGCAACTTCAAGTTCATAACTAAACAAGCGGAAATAGATAGCTTCAAAGGAACTTCAAGTACCCAAGTTCCACTTAGAATAAATGAATACTTACTGACATTCAAGTTAGATTGTCAGTTCTCCAACTCAATAGTAACTGAAGTCTCTGAAATACGCCGCTAAACTGTCATCGGTTGTGATTTAAGCCAATTTTCCATTATGCAAGTACTTACACGCAAGTTTGACAGCACACTGGCGTACAAGTTACGTACATTAGAAACCTCATTTTGCGATATGCGTGCAAGTTTTTACTGGCGTGTAAGTGTTTGACATAGGTCTTCACCTTATAATAACTAGCTCAATCCTTACTAATATTTTTAATGCGAAAGTAACTCTGACTGTCTATCTGTTTGTTACTCTTTTCCCAGTGCAAGTCATTAATAATTATTTTTGTACTGAAAAGATTAAATTTAAGATGACCTATTTAAGATCTTCCATGTTTTTAATTTCGATTGCATAATCCGGACCCATTATTTTATAGTGCAAACCATTATTTTTGTAGCTGCTTTCATCAAATTTAAAGTACTTATAAGAAATAGGAACACAGGACCCATTGTAAGTAAAATAGGAACGTGTGAATATTATTGAAGATTATGGTTATTTAACTTGTGTCAATATTTTCCTGATAAAACGAAACCATACTTAATAGAAAATTCTAAAAAGTTTTTCCTTTTTTCCCGAGTATCATTCAAACTAAAATTTTGTTAGAGAAAAATCAAAAAATTCCCCGAGGCAAAGTCTCGGTATCCAATTAGTTCTGGTGTTTTTAAGTTCGTATTCCTGGAATTTATAGCTAAGGTAAAAGTTGGTGGAATTTTTCAATCCCTAGCTGTGATCCCTAGTGTATTTTTTTAGGTTATTTCATGACTGACGAATTTTTACTTTATAGGTTCCTGTTTAGTTATGCTGGCTGTGATATATTCATAAATACTTTCAATAAAATAGTGTGCCGTGTGCTAATGTAAAATAAAAACATTCAAATACACATTAAAATAAAGTCATTCTTATGCAGATTTGAATTTTCGCTTTATGTTTTCGAAAAAAAATTGATTTCCTTTCAAAGCACAACCATAAATGATTAGGAAAAGCTTCACATTGGGAGTGGCAATAAAAACTTCTCAAATTGTCAGGCGGGGAGTCGTCATCCAGCGAATGTTCTCGATACACGGAGACCCGATTCGGCGCGAATAATCGTCCCCTAGGGCAGATCCGTCATCAATATTTCAACGGGCACCAATGCGGGTACCGATTTGAACGTTCATTCTTTCCTTTTCGAAGTGTCCAGCCTGATTGGAATTCGTTGTTCACAGTTGTGCCGTGCGATCTTGTCCGCTTGAAAGATTACAATTTTTGTACCTTCTTCTATCATGTCAAACCAGCTGGTCCAACAACCTCATGCCAGATTCTTTAAACCATTGTTCCTGTATTTTATCACCAAACGAGAAACAAACTAGCTAGCCAACTAGGAACAATCTCACATAGTGATAAATAACGCTAGGATCAACTTTTGCGTATTCGCCGTGGGAATCTACTCACCCCTCGTGGCAGGAAACTACTACATTCAAGAAACACCTAAAAAGTACTTCAATACTATATGAAAAATTTTGCTAATAAAAAAAATATGATTGTGAAATATTTTCGTAGTTAGTTAAATAAAATAGGGAATTGAATGTTTTATTTATTGCAATGTTATGAAAAAATATCTCAAAATAATTGTTTTTTCTGTACGAGGAAAGAGGTTTGCTTCTTGCAAGGAACTTTCATTATAAGTAATAGACATTTTATATGAAACTTAATCAGCTCTCAAGAGTGATAGCAAGTTTGAGTTCAACAACAAACAACCCACTAACAGTTGTTCGTCGTTGTTTATAATGAACAATCGTGAAAGGATCAAAACTTATAGTTTGGGTTATTTAAAAAAAAATGATATACAAGCCTAATTTCCATGAATTTATTTAATTCCTGCAAACTTTTTTATTTATAAAATCTCATGCCAACGCTGAGAGCAAGAAGAATGAGCTCAAAAGCTTTTCCTTAGCAATATGGAACGAAACAACTTAGGATTAAACAAAGTTCTTTTTTCATTGAAGCATCTTCTCCGTTTTCAGAAAAATACCTACTGGTGTACTTTATACGGGTGGCACGAAAATGCTTAAACAAAATAATTACATTCTGTCTGCACACCGAGAAGAAATTAATGCGAGCAATAAATTTCGGGCTTTTGTCTGTTTATGTTTCACTTAAGTTGTTTCAGCAGTACTAGAACTGTAGTCGCTGTTCTGCTCATCTCTTTATTTTAGCTTATTTTGTTGGATAGGTACATTTTACTATAGTATACCTAAGTTTTCTTTTAGTTTATATTTTAGTCTCAAAAATTTACCGAATTGTATAACGACAATAAAAAGCGTTCTCTTCACGTCATAGTTAAATTAAATATAAAAATATTCTATGATAGCATTTTGTATTACTGTAGATCTGTGATTTACATCGCGAAACTTAAGATAATTAAGTATGGATTTTACGGCACACTCAATCTGGCATGAAATTAAAGTATGCCATACTCACAGTGTAAGCATAGCAGTAATCAAAAAGTCTACCTTTCTAAATGAACACATTGCTTACTAAGAAATTAAAAGCAATCCACTTTAAGCAGGGGAACTAAAGGCCACCTGGAAGTTTGAACAAATGGCTTTCCCGTAAATAGCACTAAACGTTGCCGTTGCACTTTCGTAGGTACAGTCAAGTATCGAGGGACATTGTTTAGATTTCTCGCAATTTGAAAGGAAGCGGCGAAAAGAACAACAAAAAAATACTACCACGTTTGAAAACAAGTCAAGTACCTCCAGGAAATTCTTTTATGGTTCATATAGCTTATGGATAATTAAAAATGCAAGAAAGTATAAAGTGGAAAATGCAGTCCATGAATTTTGCAATTTAAGGTTATTTAAATATGCAAAAGTGGGGTGATGATGAATTTAGCAAACTGTTGAATAATTTAAAGTGGTATAAAAGTTTACAACTCCTAAGAATTTTCATGCATATAAGTGTTTCCACAAACTACAAGTGTTATAACTCGAATAACTTCTGTATATTTTAGGTCTTTAACCTCGTTCCGTAGAAATAACTTCACTTTATTGTAGGTATATGAACATGAGGGATAAGTTTCGTTTTTAAAATTCAATCTAAAAATGTGAGCTACAATAAAGTTTACAGTGCTATTAAAAATATATATTATGTCAGCTTTTGTACAGAGTTCTACGTTCTGCTAGTGTGGATTCACCCATTATACGTTTCTATACCTGTCGGTTAAGGTAGGGCTTTTGTTTGCGCGTTTTGTAGTTGTAATATATTTTTGTGCTTTTTTATACTTATAAATAATAAATACAACTTCGATATTTTAATTAAAAATTTAAACTCACCAAATATAAAAAAAAGCTTGTTGGATTACCTACTACTTAATTATTTGATTATAAGAAATCATTGGCATCAGCAAATTTTTTCGTTCATAACATGTATACGATATTTCTTACCATGACAAAAAAAAACTAAAATTACCGCTTTTGAGCATAAGCAAATTACCTATGTAGCATGTCTAATAATAGTAGAGAAAAAACATGTAGATAGCAACATAATTTCTCTTCAGAATATAATACACTACTTTATACAAGATTAGCACAAAACTGCCATAACAATTTGTAGTGCCGTTGCTAGCACCCTACAAACGACAACGGCAGCACTCTTTTTCGCCTTTATTGGACCGTATTGAGCCTCTGTGAAATGTGTAAAATTGCCAACAGTGGGATTCAAGGAAAACTTTTGAAACGAGTTTCACCAAGAGAGCCGGCGCTAAGCAGAGAACTTAGAGTTTGCAATCTTTGGATGCAAGTTTTTTTTCTTTGATTGAGACTCTCGCTTCAAGTTTTCAACACTGTTGAGAAAAATGTTTCTTGTAATGTTTAGATTTTTACAATACGCGTAACTTCTTGGATAAACTTCTAAAATGGCTTCCTGTTCGAACTTTTACTCACCTACTTTTTCATGGATTTTCTACACTTTTTACATAAATATTTTTGTGTACGTCTCTGAGCAATGAACGTGGTTGTTAAACTATTTAAAGACTCTGATTTCTAATATCTTTGATTGAATCCTCAATCAAAAGATAAAGAGACTAAAACATTTTTTTTTATTTCGTATTCCATATTTTTAAAGTTACAATCTCATACAAATAAATCAGTAAAGTCGTTTAATATTACAATTTATATGCAAAAACTCATTCCAAGACTTCTTCGAGTTATGAGCTGCACCAGTTTATATTGCTATTCCTACACTAAGCCATAATATACTCATACACTCGAGAACGTCAAGCGACATGGCTATTTAAGCTCCACTATCAAGATTAAAAGCTATTAAGAGTAAGGATCAAAAGTCTGGTTAAA
The DNA here is from genome assembly GCA_029255725.1 of Scrobipalpa atriplicella. Lineage (NCBI taxonomy): Eukaryota > Metazoa > Arthropoda > Insecta > Lepidoptera > Gelechiidae > Scrobipalpa > Scrobipalpa atriplicella. The sequence goes on from JARACY010000065.1 coordinate 123,442, forward strand.
TATACTTTATTTATTTTTTAATTTATATTAGGTATGCAGCCATAATTATAATTAATTTATATTTATTTGTATACGTCCAGGATATAAACTTACTTAAATACTTTACGAAGATCTGAAAAGTAGATATCAATCAATAAGGGAAGAAGCCAGTATAATGTTAACATTCCATCAATGTGAGGTCCTGGAACACAAAACGTCTGAGCCTCGTTTCAGCCAAACTTCATGTAGGTATCTGTAAATAGAATACGTACACAGAAGATTAAAAAAAAAAAACAATGTACTTAAACTAAAAAATAGTACTTGTAGTAATTTGAACTAAGTCTTGATGCTATTTATTGGAATCCAACATTTATGACGTGTCTATAATCAGCTCTTGAGACTGACATCGAGTTTGAGTTCGTATAAGAAAATGTCATTTCAGTACAAAACGGACTGTCAAATCTGTATTTTATATTGCTCTCAATCTTGAGATCGCTTTATAAATACAAACCTATCTATACGTAAATCAATTCAAATGTGACGATTCATGTTAGGTAGAAAAGAAAGATTCAGAAAAAACCTATGTTCCTACAAAAACACGTAGTCATGTTAACATTCCATCAATGTGAGATCCTGATGCTATTACTGGAATCCAAAACGTTTGAGCCTCGTTTCAGCCGAGCTTCATGTAAATGAATTCAAATGTGCCGTTCGCAAATGAATTCGACGTTCGACTTGTCATTATCGCGGTTCAAAGGAATAAAAACAACGCGAGTGACTTTGTCACGTTGTTTAATTAAATTGCTTTGCTGGAGATACTCAAATCCATTGGGGCTTGAAATTAAATTGGTGTTTTTCTTATGATTGACGAATACAATGTGTTCGATCGTGTTATAATTTAAGTTTATCTGCCTTACATAATGCAGGCTAACTAAGAATAATTCATGATGTGTCATGCTTTAAGCATGTTATTTCTAGATGAGCCCAAATATGCACGGCGGGTTAGATAAAAAATATATAAATGGAAGTACAGTTAAAAAACTGAAATTAAATGTTAATTTCAGTTTTTCAATTTTATTTATAATTTTAATTTACATTAGTAAAACCAAACACCGCCGAGCTTATAAGTAACTTGTGGTACAACAGAACCAACAGAACAGTGATTCTTTGAAGAGGTTTTGAATTATTTAGGTACTGTGGTACCTACAGTACGTAGAAAAAACGGTAAGGTAAGTAACATTTATTCAAGCATTTATTTCAATCTATTTTGATGAAATTATAAATTATGTGCAACAGCTTGACCAGCAGCGTTCGGTTTCAGTAACGAACGAAAATAAAATAGATTCTTATCAAAAATACAATGAAGCTCAAAATACGAAAGATTATCTGGGATTTTTAATATCTATCCCAATCTCCGGCTCGATTACCCGCCAATGGAATTATTCTTTCGACAAAATAAAAAAAGAGCTCCCTTCATTTCCATGGAAAGCGATCTGAGGCTGGCTCGAACCCGCTTATTGAATTCAAATCACATCGGCAAGGGACAAAAACTTGGTGCTCAATTGATCCCCTGTGACTTTTATGGTTGAACTAGTTATAAACTCGATGACTCTTTATGTCTTTAGTAAGGGCTTCATCAGGAAGGGTTTGCGATACCCTTCGATCCAAACTCTACGAAACTATTAAGTATTCTTTGACGCTAGTTGCTCTTGCCAGTTCCGGTCCTTTCTTATTCACCGAGACGGTTGCCTTGTAATTTATTCAGTCATTATTGATAAAAGCGTTACTGACTGTTGATTCAGCTATATTGTAATTTTCTGCTTTAAGGTTACATATTTTCCTCCAGGTTTAAATTATACAATTGCAATAATAAATTAAAAACATTTAATTCAAAAGTAGCTTGTTTGTATTATATTATTAGTCATATTGTTGCCTTAAACTTCACACACCTTACACATAAAAATTGATATACAGCTAACTTACAGGAAGAAAATCAACTAATTCCTTAATATTGGCACTAACAATTTTTTGATGTTTTTTTAAATTAGTTGTCGATAATTGGTTCCTTGCGCTTGACTCTAGCCTAAGGATGACAGAATACAGAGTCAACGATGGAGCGAGCTCACCCAGAAGATATCTATTCACTTTGAAGAGTTGAGTAGGGTTGTATGCATTCGGAAGCACAGACGCAAGTTCGTTCGCAGTGAGTTCCACTCTTTAGTTACATAAATAATAGGACCTGAGTAGGTTTTCATTTTCCATCTCGATATAGAGTAGGTAGGTATGTAGAAAATCTGGATGAGCTTTTAAATACAGATTAATTACCTGAATTACAAATAACAAAAACAATTTTGGTAATAAAAAAAAAACATTGATCAAAAAGCAAATTAATTTTAAGCTTATAAAATAGTGCAGTGGCGAGGTGTTCGCCGCGGTCTCAGTTTAATCAAAGCTTAAACTTGTTGGAGAATGTCCCTGGTAATTGTTTCTGTGGAACCGGCTTCAGCAGTCAGTTGGAAATTAGCTGCCGGGGATTTTCGGACATTATCGACAGCTCGCGGTTTGGACGGAATTTCGAAATAACCAGGGGCTGAAAATAATAGGCACCTCGCTAGATTTTCTGGCTAGCTAGAGTGTCTGGCAATATAATCCTTTCAACCAATTATCAGTGACGGTGGCCAATCTCCTAGAGATAAATCATCTGCACTACACTAGATTCTTGTGCCCGAGTGTTTGTGCAACACACATTGCACTTTCTACTGCTATTCTAATGGAACAGGCGCAAGACCGATTATTTCACATGCCCATCTGACAGCTTGGATCATCTTACTTTTTGGACAGTTAGATGATCAGCTTGCAACGTCCCAACCAAAATAGAAACAAACAACACAAAGTCGTTGTCCCCCACTGGGGACGATTCCCGGTTCGATAACGAGCCATAGCTCAAAACATTATACTACGAAGGCAGTTAAGTTAAAACGGTTTTTCATAAGCGTTTGTCAGACTTTAAATAAATTTATTATGTTTATTTGTGCCAAAAATTTCGGATCAATTCTAGATGACACTTTAAAATTACTGTGCAAAGAAGTGAAGTATAAAATGAGACTTTGCCATGCCTACTTATTGTGTCGAAAAATATAAAATTTGGAAAATATGAAGAAAAAAAAACAAGAGTCCTTTAATACAAACATCTTAATGCGTCTTCAAAGTTTATGAGCAAAATATTGGCAATCTAGCAAATAAACTAGATATAAGTTAATATTTATGAACAAACGAAAACATCGTGTTCTCAAGTGTATACAAACACATACAGAATACGACAGAAATGTTACATTATTTACAAACGTATACAAATATTAATCTCAATTCTCTCCGTTTATTTTATCGTCCCGAAATGGAGTGATAATGTTTTAATACAATCATAATGAACTAATTACAAAGGCTTACATATATTATATTCCATGAAATTAGTAATTATTTCCAAATTTTGCACTCGCAGTTCGCAGTAACTCAGACATCATTAATTTACATTGACTTATTACGTTCTATATTCAGACATTTAACATTAACCTTCTGTTTAAATGTAGACCCAGATATTAGGGGGGTTAAATATAGTAGAGGTTTCATTAAGTTCATTCATTAAGTTCCTATGATCATTAAGGATCATGGCTAGATCATGGCTAAGATCAAGGGATCAATGATTTTCAAATAAGAGCATTCTTGAGCACTCTGCATTCAACATCTTAAAAATATACTTACTTAAATATATAAATAAATATCTAAATGGAGCTCTAAAACTATAGGTATACTTAATGCAGCCCATAATCTATTATAATTTTCAATCAGAACGTATTGTGACTATTTTGTCAGAGCAATTCGGAAAATTTATCAACTAATTGGTTCTTGATATAAAGTCAGATAGTCGGAATAAATTTTTATATTTCATTTTAAAACCTAAAATTTTGTAAGGTACACAATGTATGAGGAACCTAACAAATATTAATTTTATTATTCTGACCATGCATTTACCTGGATAACGACTCGGACAGTGTAACTGAAGTCTATTTGTGATTTTAGTTTGCGTATCTGAAAATACCTTAGAAGCCCATTGAACACTATAATAGTGATTAACGACCATACGTTATGGGAACCATCCCTTCGGGTATATTGCACAGATGTTAAGTCGTTTGGTGAGGTAGGGTAACTATAATGACAAATCGCATAATAATGACAAGTGAGTTGATTGTTGGTAAAAAAAACATGTAAGTATCTAAATATTTTAGTATAAACTAAATAAAATATATTTTTCCACGGTAAAAGCTTGTTATATTGCTCTGCCAACTGTCGCAGAAAAAGACCAAAATAGTCTTTGCCCATAGAAATGTTCATTGGCAATATTTATAACATGCTTTGATTTAGGTTATTTAATCTAGATCCCTTTCTATAATATTTCCTTAATTTAGTTTATACCAACTACTTAATTCACTTGGTTCTGCTTGGGTCCTACTAGGCCTTACTAAGTTTCCACTAACTTAGTCTACTAAAATTAATCCGCTGGACCCATTGTAACATATACAAATTAAATTTTCGTGCCCCAAGACTGTGTGCTAAAGGAGGAACTACTTTGTGAAGAAGTTTGAATTTCATACATTTAAACACATATTTTAACAATAATTATATTTATCTTCTTATTGAGGTACATTAAACTTGCTTAAAAAATATGAATTTGGTTCTTTTAGGTTTTTTATTTAGTATTCTCACAGTAAAAGGAAACAATAAAAACGAACCTTTGGTATTAATCTATTTAATCTTGTACGTGATTTAATTATCTTTGCTGAACATACGGCTGATAATGATAAACCAATTAAATGACTTAAGAAGTAATGCAACTGATAGGATGATAATATAACAAAATTTGAACAATCGTTTATAAATAATGTTATATCAGTCGCTATTGAAATCTGTTCAAGAAAAGGTACAATAGTTGAAGATGCCGTCAATAACAGGAAAGTATCAGCACTACAAAAATGTTGACGTTGAAGAATACTTCATCACTGTCGGTGTTCCACTGATAGCCAGAAAGATGATGTCAATGTCCTCACCACTGATGGAAATTACTCTGGATGGTGACCAAATGACTATAAAGAATACGTCGTTAATAAGGAAGACAGAAATGAAATTTAAACTTGGAGAAGAATACGAAGAAAAGATGCCTGATGCCACAATAAAGAGTGTAACGAGAATACTCAATGATAGCGAAGTGGAGACGTCTTCTGTGATACCAGATACCAATGAGAAGTGTGGACGGCATTATTTGTTCACTGATGATGAGTGCATTATTACGTTGCACCACGAAAGAGTGAAGACTCCAGGCAAGAGGTATTTTAGGAGAGTAAAATAAAGAAAAACTTACAGCAACAAAAACACATCGGATTTAAATATACGACAATTTGTACCTATTCATTATAATTGGAATCAAATTTTGATTATTATCGGAATCAAATTTTCATTTCTATTGTAACATCGATATTTTTTTTCCGTCAAAAATTAAATATTTTATGTGTTGACACACTTATTCCCTAATACGAATCCTTTGTGTTGTAATTTTTAGCAGAAACATCCTCAGTACAAAAAAAAATATAATTTTACCTACCAAACTGTATAGTAATCGGCGACTAGATTAGACTTAATTGTTGTTTGACTCAACTGTATTAGGTATATAATAAACCGGATGTAAGGGACAGCGTGCCGAACACTGAAAGGGGTTGCTCAGTCAATGAAATTAAACAACAATTTTTTTTTTTTGGCTTTTCCATACAAATTGTCTGATCGAAATGGTCATTAGGTATGTATGGAAAAGTAATAAAAATAAAATTCCTGAAAGAATTTCCTGGTGATAGTTACCTATTCAGTTTCGTTGACTGAGCAACCCCTTTTAGTTTTCGGTAGGTATATACGCTGTACCTTACACCCGGTATAGTATCATATAATATTTATTGGTTTATGACAGCAATCTACAATTTTCTACTAACTACCTAATCTACGACTTTATCATTTTATATATTATTCACAATATTATAATAACATTATCTTATCGATATGCAGTTAAGATTATCTATTAGGTACGTATGTCTTGCTATATCAAAAAAATGTTTTGTTGTTGCATAAATATTTCAAAGTAGCAACACTTCTAATGTTATGTCATGCTCAATATAACTCAAGGCCATGCGTGTATCATACGCCGAATATCGACCACTTTAGTTTTGCCGTTACTGGTTACGTAGTTGTACAGATAAGAGAACGTTGTTGTGTTGTGTTTGATACTAATCTGTACAAATATTTTTTTTGCTACGTGCATTTATAATTTTGTAGACAGCTGATTATCTAGTTTGGCTGTATAGATTGTGCTAACAAGACTTGTGTATTAATCTAGAAAATAGTCTATTCCTTAAAAAAACATTTTTATAAAAGGAGACAACCTGAGCTAATTGGAGTAATACAATTTATCTACTTTTAATGCACATACGTAAGTCCTAAGTATTTTTTTTGTTCCTTATGTAAGAGATTTGAAAAAAAAAAACAATTATTTTTTAAACACCTTTATATTATAATATTTGCAGATAAGCACTAAAACAAAAATGTCTTTGATACCTGGAAAATACCAGTACTACAAAAATGAAAACCCAGATATATTTTATCGAGCAGTTGGACTATCATACGTGACACGCAAAATGATAAATTTGCTCTCCCCAGTACTAGAGATCACGCTAGATGGCGACATAATGCGTCTGAAACAAAGTACTTGGCTTGTATCAACAGACAACACTTTCAAACTCGGGGAAGAATATATCGAGGACTTACAAGGAGAAATGGTAAAATGTGTTACCACGATCATAAATGATAATGAAATGGTAACAAACTCGGTCCATCAATCATCAGGGTATAAAACGCAGAGACATCTCGTTTTTAGCGAAGAGGAAGTGGTTGAAACGTTAACTCATGAAAAAGCTGAGGGCTGTTCAAAAAGATTTTATAAAAGAGTAAAAGGTTAATAAAAATAATTGAAAATACGTGTGTGTTTTGATTGGCTTGTGGTTATTATGGTTTTATTTTAGTTCATTAAAGATAGTTTATACAACCTAAACCTAACATAAAGAAAGTTTCAACATAAGATTATATTTCTAATAGGTATTTAATAAGTTACAATACAACGTACTTATCTGTCAAATGCACTTCGAAATATGGACAAAAATGCTGCAAAGTGAATCGCCGCATTGGCACACGGTGGTTGTCTATTGTCACAAAAACTAACTTCAAACGTATAACTATAAGGCTTTCAAAGGAAGTTTAAAGGTTTAAACCTCCTTTGACAGGTGTATTTTTTTCATTGTTTCCTTGTAGGTATAGTGAAGTTCAACTGATTACGTAGCTTAGCCTCCCCTGCAGAAAATACAGATTGTTTCTGTTCTATGCTATCCATCACAGAATAACGTCAGCTCTACCAAGAAATGCACTTAGGGAGAAAATGTATTTGGGTAGCTCGGTAGGTTACCCATTTACCTGAATAGTTAATTTACCTTAGCTTATCAACCCCTGTTGGTACCTGGAATAGGTCTGAACCTTAGTATATTAAGCGGAAGGTAATTAATCCCTAGTGATGGTCAACGAGCTCAAAACTGTCCCAAAGTAAGTATTTATATAGAGTTTTATAACCCAGTTTATACACATCTATTCTTATTTGATGACGTAATCTTTTTTTTAAAGCTTCTCTACCATTTAAGGAAAGTAACACAACACAGGCTACATTTTCATTACTCATTATTATTAAGGGAAATCCCGTAAAACCGCGGTTAAAACCGTACTTCTAATAGCTTGTCCTAAATAATAATATTATACCGTAATGGCCTATATTTTGCCGAGCTTCATCAATAAAGAAAACGTTCAAAATCAAACATTTGAAATTCAATCTCCTAACGCTTCCGAAATTCCGCTAAATGCTGGGGGGAGCCGAAGGCGTTTATAAACGTTCCTATTTACGTCTTACAAACAAAACATCTTGCCTAAGCTTGAATAAATTTGTTTAAGATATTTGCGAGAGGGTTGCGCCGGCGCTAAGCGGCTGAAAAATGGCCTTCGTGCAAAGTAATAAAGCCGAAACCAATCGATTGAAAGAAAATCGGCGGCTCTTCGTAGAACGAAACGTCGTGATTCGTGAAAGAAGGAACACGTCGAGGGATCAGGCCAGTTTTTTCTAAAACAGGCTACTGGATCAGGGTTTAAATATGGCTTTAAATACCATGGGAGTAATATATTTGTCGTCGTCTAAAATTATAGCGCTTTCTAAGGGTGAAAAAAAAATACAGTTCAAAATAAATTGAACTTCCTTTGACTTTTAGTTAGAAGGTTTTAGCAGCTGATACCTACTGGCTGACCAATCTAAACTTTTCAAAGCTTACAAAACTGGCGAATAAATTCATAAATTTGTGTTTATTAATCGGAAATTCATTGTCAAAATTCTAATCCGCTTTCATGAAATTCTATAAAAGTTGAGCTGTAGAGAGTGAGGGAACAATTCTCGTCAGGCGGAATAATTTCTAACTTTATCGTTGACTTATTATCCCTGTGAAGTTTATGGGGCCGCTGATAAAATTCATTTGCATAACATGAATTTACAAACGCGATTAAAAATTAACGAAGAACGTGTTGAGTCTTGATCCTACTCTATTAAGTACTAGAAAAAAAAAGATATTACGTAGAGTAGGTACTTAGGGTCAGTTCACACAGGGCAGGGTCATACTTCCATCCTATTGTGATTTGAGTATTCATAAAATTCAGGTAGGCACCTCCTTCTATTCAAAGTATATATATATTCAAGGATAATCTGCCTTCGGCTGAAATTATAGGCAAGGCTTTGTAAAGTTACAAAGTCTTAACTCAATTACGTATTTACTGTGTTATGTCAGATTTGTGTGTTTACATAATTATAATAATTGTTGGAAATGAAGACAAATTTAAACGATACAAGTAATGTAACACTTCAAATTCATAGCGACTGACAAAATGTTCACTTTTTATCGTCAGTGTTCTTTTAATAGTAAACCCATGTGAATGATATAACCATAATTTTAACTTAGTTATCTTTTTAATAAGATATAGACCTACCTTAAAATCCGGTCTTTATTTTTTTAATTTATTTAAATTTCTGTAATCCCCGATACAGGGAATCCTACTAAGTGTGACCGTGTTGTTTTTTTTTTGTATTTGACGCACGCATCTTATTTTAACATAGTGACTTCTGCACCAAATCCTTAAATTAGAAGCCCTTCACCAAATTTCTGTTAGTTCAATTTGAATGTTGCAAGTAAATCACGTCTAGTTATATCAATAAGTCCATTATAACGGTATAGGGCTCAGAACACACGCCCATTCCGTGTTGGGCGCCTGTAATGACCGTCCTACCCGCTTGTACCATGACCTAATAAAAGTCGGATATGATATACGAACTGATCTTATCCGTCTACACTTGATTTAGGTCTGACATAAAGTAAAGTAAAGAAAATTGAGGTGTTTTGCTAAGACAGAATCAGATAATTTATAAAAACAGTTAGGTACTATAGAAAATTTACTGTAGAAATTCAAAATCGAATAATTGGGGTTCTCATTGAAAAATCTTTGTAGGATTTCGTCTAATATCAGCATCATCATTACAAGAACCTTAACCACAAAGAAAGCTAAATGTAATGTACAGATAAACCATGTTTGATTATTTAAGTTTGAATACAGATAATCACTTTTACTGAGTAAAATTAATTATTATATCGAACACGAGTCAACAATGTAAAACTATTCCATATTAAATTTTCGGAACTGCTCAACCGTGAGTAATTCTACTAACTAACCAAACGTTAAAACTTACCCTCGGATTTGAAAATGTTACGCGAGGTTTGATTCTAATTCAAGCTTAAATATCAACATGCTAAGGTTTTCTTTATGTAATTCCATTGGTACCTAAGTACTAAACTAAGCTCAATTTAAGTAAATTCCATTCTGAGCAAACAGTTCGAAAATAAATTGTTGTTCAAGAAGTACTTATTCGAAAATTAGGTACGATTTGAAAGCTAAAGTGGAGAAAAATTTAAATTATTTCACAAGTTCATCTTAACCTTGATAAAAAACTTACAAATTAATTAAATTAATATCATAAAGATAGCTAGTCTTTTGATATAAATCTTACTGAAATCTTTCTGTTATGGATACATAAAACTAAAACTAATAAAGAATGTCAAAGTCACGTGTTTATTTGCTATCCTGTTCTTATGTAAAAGTAAAGAAAGTGACAGCGCTATTTATCTTAAAATTAGTTAAGAATGAGGCGACCAGAATCGAGAGTATTATGGAAATGTCGCCTTCTTATAAATCAAAGAAACTTTTCAGATTATTAAATAAAAATATTTAAGAATCTGCTCATAAAGACCTTTCATTTCATACCTCACACATTTTTTTTTTCTTTATTTCATACAAAAATTTCATGACGTCATTTACCTAACAGTGATCCGGAGGGCTTTCGATAAGGAAGAACTTAGTCTTTCATTCCCATTCAAATTACAACCGAGGCATAAAATAAAATCACACTAATCTGTTAAGGGGTAACACCACTGCTTGTTTGAGTACGATTTTCACGTTATAGTTTTACTTACGAAGCTTTTCTTATGACTTCACGTTGGTTGTATCCAACATCGCCTTTTATTTAAATTATATTGCAGTTCAGTTAGAAAAAATATTTCAATAAAATAGTTAGCTAAATGTTAGCTAATAAAATAAAATAAGTAATCGAGTAAATTTTAAATTATTCTATGTTCGGTCGAATGTTTCGATGACGGCTGAAAACAGTTGAAACTCAAGCGTTAAACTTTTCTCGTTAAACTTTGGCTGTGAATATTAAAAAAAACCTTTAGGTGACGTGATAAAAACAATAATTTAGAATGATCTAAAAATTTCAAGGAACAAGTGCATCTTTTTAAGTATTCTTTAACTATTTACTTATTTACATAAACGATTATGGGACTACGTACCTACAAAATCACACAACTTCCGCATGAAGAGCGCAACTATTTCCTCGCTTTTATAATATTAGGTAAGTAGCTTACCGCCTCGAGCCCGACAAGGCGAATGATGTGGGAAATCTCAGAAGCCCCCGATTGTTACAAGAATGCCTGCAGCTCAATCTGACTGAGTGCTTGAACGGTAGCAGAGTCCTCTAGTGAGTCACTTAAATAGATCTATGGATTTGGTAATTTTTTTAATTCAAATTCAAAATACCTATTTTTATTACCTACTCACATTAAAATAATCCATTTATATTACAATGATTTTTTAACAAAGGAAGAATGCAGAGAGGGACTCAGTATGTGCTACCAATTTAGGCGATTTAAAAATTCTAAAATCAGGGTTCTTTGGGTGGTTTGACCCGAAAACCCTGTCGATACAAGAAAAACGACCACAAAAAAAGTAAACCTAATAATTATGAAAAATGTACTTCTTGTACATGTAGAATTTCGAATTAAGAACAGTAACATTTGTAGTTTGATAAACACCTCTAGGTAAAAAATTTAACCAGACACATGTCGTATTTCACAAACGACAAAGACAAAGATTATCCATGTGTAAATCCTATTCTACATATTGAAGGGTAGTCGTGCGTTACAATTTTGTTCTAAAGGAAGAAGCATTGGAATTGCTTCATCTTCACGAAAGATTTATGAACTTGTGTATTAGGTTGTTGTCCTTTAAGTTTTGTAAACATTTATAAATTACTTTTATAAAGAAATTAAAGAGAATTTTCATTCTGATTTGGTCCATCCAAATTGCAATATTCTCGCAAAAGTTAGCTTCAGTTAGGTTAAAGGGTTAAAAAGTGAAGATCTTATACTCCTACTTAGAGATTTTTCACATTATTATAATTAATTCATTATTATTCAGTATCATGTCATGAGTTAATCTTAAGTTTATCTCCTAACGTAGTAAAGCCCTCGAATTAAAATGAAATTTAAGGTTAATCTTCGATTGGATAAATCTTAAAAACACCCTAAAATTAAAAATACCAAGAGTTTTTAATTAACATAAATTCCAATATGTAAAAACTCAGAAATTTTGAGATGTTATGATATTATGCGTCTATTAATTATGATCTTCCCCAATACGTTTAATATCCAGACGGTCACCCTGCAATTTAATTCCGTCGGCTTATTCACTCCGAGCAAGTTATTAAATAAGGTCACTTTGGTTGAATCCATTAATCCATTCCTGACATTTAGATCTGAACATTTGCCAGGACGGTAAATGGATTTGCATCCCGTCATTTGAATATTGACTCTGATATTGGGTTCTTCAGATTACAGGATCTACGCTAAGTGACACTTTTAGGATATGGATCTTCTATCGAGATAGCTGAATAATGGTGGGTGATCCAATGACAAATATTTAAATAAGTTTAGATATTATATTCCTTTATTGTACTGATAAACATCTAAACCAGGGTACACGAAGAAACTTAAAATTTCATAGGTGGGATATTTTAAGTAGTTTTTTCTTTCAAGTTTTAAGAATATTGATTGCTACTGAGTGCCAAATTCCAAAATTAATAAGGACCTAGATGAGAATTTATATTATGTAAATATTTTTCTTCATTCACAAAAAAAAACATTTATTTACCGTTTTTATGGACAACAAACGCAAGAATAAAGTTTTTATTATGCATAATATTGGCAATATCGTCAGTTTTGTCACGTTTCCATTATGGATTCCGTGGAGGTGCCGACTTAAGCACCTTAGAGAAAGTCTTTGCCACTTGATCCCACGTTAAAGTTGCCACACGCTGCTACATCGGCTATAAGCGGCTCATACGTTCCCCAAAAATCCGGAGTAGGTAATATTATTGTTAATTTCGGGGAAACATGAGGATACGTGATTCTGTTGTTGGTGAGAAACTGTGTAAGCCAATGTTGCGGTGTCGATTAGGTAAACACAAGACTTACTTTAAAAAGAAAAAAATTAGTTCAGACTTTTTTTGTTATTGAAACAGGTTCTAATCTGAGAGAACAGAAAGGGGCGGATAGATTATCAACCAATTTTAGTTAAAAAAGTGACAAGTAGTCCAAAAATTGGTCAAAATGTGGGAAAAATATTTACTTAATGAATTTACTTTTGTCAAATTAATGGAAGGTCAAATTATTTTTATTTTATGTAGGAACATCCAATATTTATTGTGGAAAAATGTTAAGTCTGATTAGTGATATGCCACTTTTTAAATATTTGCATTTCCAAATCTGAAATGTGTAGACCGTACCTACGTTCTCGACACCTTCAGAAACTCTGAAATCATTAACAAAATCGACACGCCCAAGGAACAACAACGTATCTCAATTCTGTCAATTTTACAGGAGAGCAATTTTAAGGTTTAAAAAAATTCTCCTGCTTTTGTTTTTTAATTAATTTAAGTGATTGTTCGTTTTAAAGAATACATGTAACGGGTTTTATATGATGTTATATTTGTTTTTATCATAATAATTTGATTTCATTGAGTTTTATGACTTACAATTAAGTGCTAGGATGCTTATTACCTGCAAGAACAACGTAAATTGAGATACTGAGCATCAAAATTGAAGAGATGATTTAAATTTACGGTGAACACCAGTGTATGTCTGAGTTACGTTTAAGTTATCTTATGCTATTAGCACCTTTTGACCTTAAAGTAATCTAAGTGTAGGCTTGTTTGAAATTTACTTACTATAATGCAATGAAATAAAACACTTTTTCATAAAATCTTTAAGTTTTATTTATACCAAAGTATAATAATAAATGGATACCTAGTTGGCAAGTATTAGAATAGTAGTGATACAACAAAAAATAACCTCATTTCCATACCAAAGAAAAGTGTTTAATACCTTAGTAGTATAATTATTAGAATACTGAAACTGACCACGAAAGTGTCAGTATACATGGCCATTGTGCTACCAAATCTACTCTATTCCGCTTAGACGTGGCGCTTGTACCGACACTATATTCGTACACTAGACCGATTCCACCTGAAATGTCTGAGAAGTATTATGAAGATAAGTTGGTCTGACCGTTTACGTAACACTGAAGTGCTACGACGAGCTAATGTTGGTGGCATTGAAGCTTACCTGATGCGGCGACAGCTTTGGTGGTGCGGACACGTGTCGCGGATGGCGGAGGATCGAGTGGCAAAACGCGTCTTTTACTCAGAGCTCAAGGAGGGCAAGCGAAAACAGGGCGGTCAACTCCTCAGATACAAAGACATTCTGAAAAGATGCGAGATAGAGCCCTCGAAATGGGAGGATCTGGCAGTACAGCGACCAGAATGGAGACATATGGTCAAAACAAAAATTGACAATTTCGAAAAGCGTCGCATACTGGAGCTAGACGCTAAGCGTGACGAACTCAAAGCCCGACCACCAGCGGCCATAACATATAATTATTTGAACGGTGTTCTTACATGCCCGCACTGTGCGCGAGAATTCACCGCAAAAATTGGCTACGTAAGCCACATAAGGGCGCATGAACGCCGTAACTAACATAGGAGTCGACAGCGGTCGCCATGACCGAAAACGGTCGGAGGAGATTATTTATTATTAGAATACTAGTGTAACAACAAAAGTGAACTATTCCTTATTCATACCAAAGCAAAAGTAATTAATACCTAGTTGGTTAATATTAGACTACTAGTACTACATCAAAAATAAACTTGTTTTTAAACCAAAGATAAATTACAATCATTTTCAGACACTAAATATAGGTAGAACAAAAATAAACCTTTTTTTCATTCATACAAAGAAAAGTACAAGCACTTAGAAGGCAAATAATTGCCTCGATTCTGCGCAAGCATTCCTTAGCTTAAGCAGGCAAATGATACCTGTATATGTCCTGTCTCTTTTCTTTTCCGTATTTGTGAAATTGCCAGGAGTATCCTAAAGTAAGCTAAGAATTACGTACGCACATTCGAGGCCATTACAATACAATAAACAAACGCAGCTGCCGCTTAGGATCACTGGGAAGACAGCAGCATCGTAAGTATTGAATTGATGCAGCTGCCACTTAAAATCACAGGAAAAACAAAAACATTGTAAGTATTGGATAGACGCAGCTGCCACATAAGATCACCGGGAAGACAGCAGCATCGTAAGTATTGAATAGACGTAGCTACCACTTAGGATCACAGAAAAAACAGCAGAATCATACCTAAGTATTGGATAGATGCAGCTGCCAATTAGGATCACCGGGAAAACAGCAGCATCGTCAGTATTGGATATTCGCAGCTACCACTTAGGATCACAGGAAAGACAGCAGCATCGTAAGTATTGGATAGACGCAGTAAGTGTTTAGGATCACTGGGAAGACAGCAGCATTGTTAGTATTGGATAGTCGCAGCTACCACTTAGTATCATAGAAAAGACAGCAGCATTGTAAGTATTGGATAGATGCAGCTGTCACTTAGGATCACCGGGAAGACAGCAGCATCGTAAATCATGGATAGAAGAAGCAGCCACTTAGAATCATAGGAAAGACAGCAGCATCGTAAGTAATGGATAGACGAAGCAGCCACTTTTTTTTGTATGTTTCGCTGTTTATTCCTTTGACATGGGGGTCAGAGTCGTTTTTAGCAAACACGGACTTCGACGAAGCAGCCACATAGAATCACAGGAAAGACAGCAGCATCGTAAGTGTAGCGTACATCGAATGCGCCACATTAAAAAACAGTAGTCCTGAAACGCGGTATCGAAGTTTGCACGGCGATCTGCTTGTATACAACTTCCAAACTACTCCAGTTGAACTTCGGTCCCTTGGTCACAACACCCGACCAGGAGGGTAGCTACTCTTTACTCATCCATCATCACTAAGCCAATTTGCTTCAGCAATTAACTCCTAAATAAGTATTGGACAGACACAAACACAACAGTTTTTGAAGATCACAAGGAATACAGCGGCATCGTAAGTATTGGATTGAATAGATGCAGCTGCCACTTAGAATCACAGGATCTTTCCTGCAGCAGTATCGTATTTCATAGACACAACAGCCTTTTAAGATTACAGGAAAGACAGCGACATCGTAAGTATTGAATTGATGCAGCTGCCACTTAAAATCACAGGAAAAACAAAAACATTGTAAGTATTGGATAGACGCAGCTGCCACATAAGATCACCGGGAAGACAGCAGCATCGTAAGTATTGAATAGACGTAGCTACCACTTAGGATCACAGAAAAAACAGCAGAATCATACCTAAGTATTGGATAGATGCAGCTGCCAATTAGGATCACCGGGAAAACAGCAGCATCGTCAGTATTGGATATTCGCAGCTACCACTTAGGATCACAGGAAAGACAGCAGCATCGTAAGTATTGGATAGACGCAGTAAGTGTTTAGGATCACTGGGAAGACAGCAGCATTGTTAGTATTGGATAGTCGCAGCTACCACTTAGTATCATAGAAAAGACAGCAGCATTGTAAGTATTGGATAGATGCAGCTGTCACTTAGGATCACCGGGAAGACAGCAGCATCGTAAATCATGGATAGAAGAAGCAGCCACTTAGAATCATAGGAAAGACAGCAGCATCGTAAGTAATGGATAGACGAAGCAGCCACTTTTTTTTGTATGTTTCGCTGTTTATTCCTTTGACATGGGGGTCAGAGTCGTTTTTAGCAAACACGGACTTCGACGAAGCAGCCACATAGAATCACAGGAAAGACAGCAGCATCGTAAGTGTAGCGTACATCGAATGCGCCACATTAAAAAACAGTAGTCCTGAAACGCGGTATCGAAGTTTGCACGGCGATCTGCTTGTATACAACTTCCAAACTACTCCAGTTGAACTTCGGTCCCTTGGTCACAACACCCGACCAGGAGGGTAGCTACTCTTTACTCATCCATCATCACTAAGCCAATTTGCTTCAGCAATTAACTCCTAAATAAGTATTGGACAGACACAAACACAACAGTTTTTGAAGATCACAAGGAATACAGCGGCATCGTAAGTATTGGATTGAATAGATGCAGCTGCCACTTAGAATCACAGGATCTTTCCTGCAGCAGTATCGTATTTCATAGACACAACAGCCTTTTAAGATTACAGGAAAGACAGCGACATCGTAAGTATTGGATAGTCGCAGCTACCACCGCAGGAAGGACAACAGCATCGTATTGGCTAGACACAACCAACCTTTTAAGATCACCAGGAAGACAGTAGCATTGTAAGTATTGGATAGTTGCAGTTATCACTTAGGAACACAGGAAAAACAGCAGAATCGTAAGTATTGGATAGACGCAGCTGCCACGTAGGATCACCAGGAAGACAGCAACTTTGTAAGTATTGTATAGACGCAGCTGCCACTTAGGATCACCGGAAAGACAGCAGCATCGTAAGTATTGGATACATGAAGCAGCCACTTAGGATCACAGGAAAGACAGCAGCATCGTAAGACACAGCAGCCTTTTAAGATCACAAGGAAGATAGCAGCATCGTAAGTATTGGATAGACGCAGCTGATATTTAAGGAGAAGACAGCGGCATCGTAAGTATTGAATAGACCTCCGTCACTCACTCTCCTCCTCCCACACTTCCCTATCGCGCCTCCCATTTTTCACTTTCCTCTCATCCCTCACTTTCGTCTTGTCCCTCACTTCCCTCACTTTCCTCTCGTCCCTCACTTCCCGCTCATCCCTCACTCCCTTTTCATCCGTCACTTTCCTTTATCCCTCACCTCCCGCATATCCCTCACTTCCCTATCGTCCCTTTCTTCCCTCATGTCCTTCCCTCATCTCACGTTGATGAAAAACTATTTCAAACCACGCACTTCATGAAGAGACATACTTGTTTCTTATATTTAATTAATCATTCCAAAGATATATTATTTCTTATTCCAAAGATAAAGGACGCAAACATAATTTCAAAAGTGTAACATATTAACCAGCTCTGATGGCCTAATAATAATTTTGGTGGCGCAACTTAATTTTGGTGGTGCAATTTAATTTTGGTGGCTCGATTAAAATTTTGGTGGCGCGATTTTTCCACCAAAATTAGTTTTCGCCACCAGAATGGCGTTTTCGCCACCAAAACACGGCCACCAAAATTATTTTTTTCTTTTTAAATGATTGTAACGCGCTATTTGTTCTAATATGGGAAATTAAAGATATACTTTAAAAACAATACTACAAGGCAATTTGAACGATAGCAACAACTTGGAAAAATCACGACACACACGGTCAATAAATGAGTAAGAAATATTTCAAAATATTTGTCGCCCATGCCACCAAAAGACATATTTATGTTTTTTGCTGAAAGATGAAGCCCAACTGCAGCTGATTATCACTTGCAGCTGGTTGAGCACATTGAACTGGAGCAGGAAATGTGGACATCGTGTTTGTGAAACTAGCCATTGTTGATTTAAGAGCGTTCAAAAATTGACCACCAAAATTAGTTCGTTCTCCCGGACACTTCTTTAAGTTACTATAACTTCTAAACTTCTTAGACAGTATGCTAACGCATTTCCATTTTTGTATTAAATTAGTTCAATCAGATCACAGTTTTCTAAATTACTAAACTAAACTGTCTCTTAAACAAAAGTTTTCAAAGGGGTTCTGCCGCAAATCAGGTAGCGGACACTAAAATTAGAAAATAGCCCTTTATGATTTAATTCAATCATATTACACTTATTTAATAGGATTGAAATTTATGTCTCCATGTAGTAGAATACCCATATTTTATGTTAAAAAATATTTCAGATCGTTTTTACAGATTTAAAATAGTATTTTCACGTCGGACGCACTAAAAATGCGGGAAAATGACCAATATACGATGTTTCAATTTCCAAATGCGCTATTTCCGATTTGTAACGAAACGACTAAAACATATTAATTCAACTTAAAATGATAATGACTTAACTTGATTCATATAAAATACGGAGAAAATCAACGTAACTCAATTTGCAATATTTTTGCATGTACATTTATCTAAAAAAATACGATCAAAACAATGTAAGTAAAGATAAGTTGCAACGTTTTTAAAAGGGGAGCCTTTTTGATCCGTAAAACAAAATTGTATATCAATATAGCACGTTTTATCCGTCGAACATGTGCTTTTTTCAGAAATCGACCGCAGGTTACTTTGTTGTGATTCTCGCTAACTTCGGTTCTATTGCACTTAGAGATACGTTTGTTGGACACAAATGTAGAGAAAAATATGATAAAGAAGGATATGAACTTAACTCATTTTTGTCGTAACTCAAGTTACGTTGTTGTTCCTTGGGCGTGTCGAAATCTCAACTGAGAGATAAAAACTTGTATCAAAGTATTAAAATTATAAATACTGTAAGTAACCAAACTCGACAAAAGTTTAAGATTTATTTTAGCCATTAATTATTTCCTTGTCCGGACACGAAACGTAATTATTTTGTTGAAGCTAAGTGAAATCCAACGCTCGGGAAACCTCAGTATTTTAAATTTATTTCCTTTACTACTCTTATTTATTCGCATTCAATTTTGAAGACAATTTGAAAGTAAAAGGAAAAATATGCAGTTAGAGGTTAATTGAATTTACATTTTTAGGTCTTTTATGTTGCAAATCGTTGGTAATTTTTAGAACATTGAAAATACTCGTAAGAACAGCCACTAATTTCCTCTTTAATAGTAATTTTTAGCACAAAACTGTTAAACATGATATTAAAAGGACATGCATGTAGTTAAATTTAAATGATGATTTTTTTTTATTTGTGCAGGTTCATTGTTTCTTTTTTCTTCAGAAACGAAAATATATCAGTGTCGGACGTGATCGAATTTTTAATGAAATATTATACATTAGTAAAGTTATTTGTGTGATATTATTTATGATTTATTTTATAGAGATAATTTTCATTGTTTTTCTTTATCATTTACCAAAACTATGTCACAAACCAACTTTGCAGCGTTGTTTTCTACAATTTCACTCACGTCTTATACAGTAGGAAAATAATGAACATTGGCTTAATTACAGTACCCATGAGTGCGCATTTGGGAGGTAGTTTCACATTTTCAGAGTTTTCGGCTCGAGTGCTTTTGCATGTTGCAGGTGAGTAGGTTTTTAACAAAATGGATGCCTCTGTGTCCCGTAAATCTCAAAATGGCGCAACGGGTCGACCCCGGACGCCATTGTGAATAGGGACTGATACAGCGAAAGGTCGAGTTTCCGTATTAGCACATGTTAACAGGATGTCCTTTAGACAAATTGGTAATGTGTGACGTGAGGGGTCTTGATTTGTTAGACGCTGTTCTATTCGTCAGTGACATGCCAGATGTTATTACTGACCTTATTAGTAACCTGTGACAAAAGGAAAAATATTGATGACTACAAGCTCAGTTGTCTTTCGCTGGGTTAACAAAAGTGCCTCAAAAGGCTTAACTTAAACCCACTCTCATCTTCTAGAGTAGTAAGTAGTACTTTGCACCTCTCTCCAAATATTTCAAGCACTCAAAATATGGAAATGAACGACCAAAGAAATCTAAACAGATTCGGACACCGTAAAATTGGGTATCCGTTTCAAAATTTCACACGACCAAATATCGCGGATGAGTGCCCCCGAATGCGTTGGTTTGTGCTCTAAACTATATATCATATTGTTCTGACAAACACTATTGTATGTATCTGTCGTTGAAACGTGGTTCGTTTAACTTGTGGACTTGGTTTTAGGTACATTTTGTTGGTGCTGTAAAAAATCTTTGCAAATTATGAGCTTTGTTCGCTTTGCTAGCAGTTTTTCATATTTTGTGTAATATAATTTTAACTTAAATTTAATTTTAACTTATAATTATAACTTTAAAGCTTTTTAGGATGTTACCTTTTTAAGATATTCTTCTACCTAATTATGTAAAAGAAATATTGCAAAAGTTATGCTACTTTCGTGATTCTTGTATAAACTGTAGAGGATATTGTACCCAATAAGTAAGCTTTTTGATTCCGATTTTTGATACCTAAATTAAACTTTCATGAAAGGATGCAAAGAAAATTTTATCGGGAAATTCCGTAATGAATAAAAAAAAGCAAACCAACAATTTAATTTACTAAATCCTTAAATTCATCTTAAAATAATCTAAATAATCTTGGGTAGAATATTTATCAATAATTAATTATATAGGTAGGTAGGTAGGTACCTACCCTAAAAACGTGCTAGGTACTACCAAGCGACTGAAATGTTTCCTTATCTAGCTAACCAAATTCAACTTTACACTTCCTAAAATTACGTGATACCCAGGATGTAAAATCCTGGAGAAGCCTCCATTTCTCATTCATGATTCGAAACTAGCCGGAAAGTTGCATCTTTTCAGTTCCAAAAAGCCTTTGTCAGACTTCCCTTTGAAGTGTAGGCGCGAAAAGTTTGCCAACTAAAAGCAGATTACCATCAGTAATTAAAGGTGTTGCAATCATGATGCCGTGTTGTGGGTATTTGTAATACATTGGTGTAGAAAATTTTGAATATTTTGATAACGTCTTATAAATCTATGAACGCTGGCTGCACGAACAAATAAACATGACAATTTCACGTTCCGCCTGAGCTATGCGTGCAAGCGAGAGCGCGGAACAAGCGATAGAGAGACACGATCGGCCTAAGCGTTTGGCTTGGGACGCATAAGTATCTCTCTTCCACTCTATCGGCCCATTCAATTCAATTCATAAAAGTATGCAATTTTTCATCAATGTTTTCTTATGACGTTATCACGTAAAACTATATTTATAAAATTGGTGTAACTATAAAGTACTTAAGATCAGGACGAACTCTGTTTTATGATTTCAAAAAAAAAAACATCAATTAAAACGACGTAGAGTTAATCAAATGTTTGTGTGATTTTTCGTTTCTGGTCAAAATGATAAAACGATACAATTAAGTATTTGCGACTTGATTATACGACTAGAAAGTAACACAGATTTTCGTTTATATTTCAATGATATAATATTATTAGCTGAGCTTTCTCTGATATATCTTTTTGTTTGAAATTTTTCCGTCTACACAGGTCAAAAAAAAGACGTCCCAATTTTACCTACCTAAATGCTTGTTTACCTTTTAATAGCTCACCTTAAAAAAAAAAACTAGTAAATGTAAAAGTTAAGGAGGCTCTAGCTCCTGAAGATCTTGCATTAGTTACAAGATCAAGATAAATGTTTCTTTTTAAAATGTAGAGTTGCTCTACGGGCTTGGAGGCTGTAACTGGCTTATCTAGGTAGTTCCCGATTCATTGGTGGAATCCCTAAGGCGACACTTTGTGAATGTGCTCTGGTTCGATATTCAGAGGAGCTTTTTTTTTCTCTGTAAGTAGGTATAACATGCCAAGTGTGACAAGTTTAGTTAGGTTATGTTATAAAAAAAACGTGATTCACCGAACTGATATCAGGATAGTGGGTTTTACATTTGGGGTTGATTGGGGGCAATTCGCTTGCGTACAAAATTGCAAAGTCAAAATCACACAAAAACTTATTATTTAATTCGGGTTTGAATCCCGCGCAAATGACTGCAGAACATAAGGAGGGATAAATTGAAATTTTTATTATTATGTTGTCAGAATAAAAATAATATTGCCTTGTTTGGGAGTTATTTGAATTATCCGATCTTACCCTGATCTGGTCTTCATTTAATCGAAATGTCAGCTTCAGAATGATACCTGCGTCAAATTATTTGAAAAATTGTTCCTACAAAAATAATTATTTTATAATAATGACTCTCCAAGGATATCAATCTTAATAATTATGTGTCTCGTTAAATATTGCAAGAACAAAAATCAGACTCCATTAGGTACGGCTGGGAGAACTCCCTGGGGGTTTGTAGGGTTGCCAACCCTAGTGTGAAATTAAATATATTATTTCAATATTAGGCGATCGTAATAACATCATTCTGTCAGCCGGATATCGTCAATGAGGTACCTATTATTTTATTATGTTCATTTACTAAATAGAAAAGGACACAATATAAAACATAACAAATAAAAATACAAACTATACTAAATTGAGCAAAAATAAATGAAAAGGTACTTTTAGCGTTATAAAACTTAAAAAAGAGATAATAATTTATAATAATATTATTTTGCTTTTTTAAGATCATCGTTTAAAATTGACAATTATTCTGTAACAGAGTTATACAATGCTACAATATAAGATAAGACTGGGCAACGTACAAAATGTATACGGTGACCAACTAGCTTGACCTTGTTAAAGTGGGATTTATAAAAAGTATTACCAACGTTGGACCTAAAACTAGGCGCGAACGAAGTCGCGGGCAAAAGCTAGTTATTAAATAAAAGTTAAAAGAGCCTATAATTGAAAATAGTTGAAAATAAAAATAACAAAAAAAAATTGTATTTACTCTACGTGTGTAACCCAGAATCACGAGCATTTTTATACCAAAACAGAACGAAATCACATTTATAAAGGGCACGCACCGAAAAGTTGTAAAATTTTGTTAATATTTTTTACCGTTCATTCTCCATTCAGTGTGCACTTTGTGTAGTGAATTCATGTATTCAGGTATAAATCAGTTGAACGAACGAGATCGCGGCTTGCTGTTTGAATTATTGATAGCAATTTGTCGAGCGTGGCGCTATTGTGACACGGCAACAGTATTGTTCATTCATTCATTTATTCATTTATTTTTTCAAAGATAACATTATTGTTTATTTTTATTGTTTTTAATTACCTACCTTACAACAATCGCCTATTATGTAAACAAATAAACCTTTTATAGTTACATTCGTTCCATTAAACGTTGTTGAGTCTAAGGCCCGTATTTATAATCAGCTCTCAAGATTGATAGCGAGTTTGAGGTCGTATCAGAAATGTCATTCCAGTACAAAATTACCTGTCAAATCCCCACTCAATATCTCTCTCAATCTTGAGATCGCTTTATAAATACGAGCCTAAAAGTCCGTATTTGACAATGTGCAAAATAATAAGGAGATAATAATTCACAAATAAATTTGCTTTAAGTACTGCCTCAGAATATGGCTTCTTATAATGGGCCACGAACTGCATCCAAAGTATTGTGACTTAGTTTCTGACGGTGGACAATGAATTTGTTTCATTGTTTAAGAATTAAAAAAATGCAGGTTGATCACCAGTGAGTGAGAGAAATTATCTATGCTTCCGATACGCTTGACTTTTTTCTGCTAGCGGCCGTCCTAAATTCTAGTATACCTATTTTAGAAAATGAGATAAAACTTGAACTCTCATTGCCATTACTTACAATTTTGATCATCAGGCACACCTCGTAAATTTATTAAATGATTTTTAAGACACGCACTCTCACTGCCGAATCGTGAATGACTCTGCGCTCTGTGATAGATTATTTCAACAACCATTGCTGTTTTTTCTGAGCTATTGTATTTTAGAGTGATTGGAAAATTAATAAATTACAGGAGTGTTTTAAGTTTGTATTTTTATAACTTTTTTTTTCATGGTAGTAGTTAGTCAATATACCTAGTTTAAATCAAAATTTTAAATATGCAGCTTTCAGCCCTTTTGGATTGATTGATTTAAAACTACCTAATACCAAACCTATTATTTTCTAGGCCAACCAAAAGCCATCTTGAAGTTTGACGTAGGCTCTTGTATAGATAACGGTTGGCATGCCAACGGAATGCCGGATGGCTATCCAATCCCTTCTATCCACTGTTCTATCTGTTTCCGTGATTGTTATTGTATTTCGTGGATCGCCCGATCCACAAAGCTTTTCTATTTTCCTTCCACGCTGATTCGTCCGCCGGCGTTCCGTGTTTTTTTTTTTCGAAACTCAATTTTAGAACGTTGTTTTGATGTGTGGGGTTTAGAGCACCAGTTTTAAATTAAAACACAAGGATTTACAAACAACTCGCTTCCTGGCGCGGGTACAGTGATTTGATTCTGAAAAAAGAGTTATTCTTTCTTCTTTTATAAAGGTTATTAAATTTAATTTATGGGTCTGCCTAATATGAAAAATTGCTCAAGAAATAAGTAATAACAAACTAAAATCTTTTCTACTTTGAGGTTTATAATTGGTTAAAAGCAAAAATACGAAAATCCAGGGTATAAAATGAAAATATGCTCCAGGAGCTGATCAAAATCTTGAGTGACACGTTGACCTATCGTGACATCATATTATGAGAATACTCAGGGCCTGCTTGTTTATTCTTATAATCAAATATACCCGGAAAAAAGAAGCTAAGATTTACTGCAATTCAAGTAAATAGTACAACATCCATATCGAAATTCGTCCCTACTCGACTTGCTACTTTTGCTTCCGACTAAATTATAACTTCATAAATATGAAAAGTAGGAAATTAAAAAATCGTTCCGAAGGTCGCTGGTACAAATCCTGCTCGTGGCGAATTTTCAATTTCCTACTTTTCATATTAATGAAATAAATAAGTGCGAAAATCCTCAAAAATATTATAACTGCAGCCTAACAAACTCGGAAAAGGTAGGTAATTCGAAGGTCAGCAGCAGTTTTTGTGTTAATAGAGATGTATCGTGCGACACGCCTCCCCCTTCGCTACATACAAAGTGAAAAAGCCCATTTACGGCACTTCGAGTAATAAATGAAAGTGTACCAACAACTTGCCTGTGTGTGTTTTGTTTTATTACACCAACTGTACCAAGATAATGTCCACAATAAAATTATACATCAGAGTGAAACATTATTACAGGAACGTTTGTGTCAAGGTAGACCTATATCAAAATATCAACAGAAATCGTACTATAAGATAAATCTGGCTATAAGACTATCACACTGTATCAGTTCTTTTATCAATTTTATTGCAAGCTAAATATTTAAATGAAAAATTAGTCACTGTTGGACTTAACAAATATCTTAAGCAAGAATGATATCGTACCTAATGTCCATCTTCATATATCAGACAAACATCAAAAAATATATTAAAGTTTAAGAATGAATCACAAAAGACTGTCTACGACGTAGCAAGAAATGCTACAGCTTGTAGCATTCGTAGCCATATATCACAAAACAATGGCGTAGATCTGCCTAAGCTATTGTTTTGTGATATTTATTACACAAATAAAATGTTTCTTTTTTAGAATTTATAGAAGAAAAACCATTCTCTTCGAAAATGAAATAGATTTCAAGTATTAAATCCTGGTTTAATCCGCAAACAAGCTATCATTAACTAACGTGGCAGCCATTCTCGACTACCAGTAAGAACGTGCGAAGAAAATTGCATTAAACAGTCTCCAACAAATTCAAAAGCTAATTAACAAATAGAAATACTGACACGAAATTACAGCAGTGTAAATTAAGGCAATACACTTCACGACTATTAAGTCTACGGCTAATTGTAGCCAGCTCAATTTGTACGGGTATTACACTTTGTGATAACATCTACCGCTATTATCTTGCTCCTAGCGTGAGCGCCTTGGTGTGTGGTTCATAGTTCGTTCACGAAACGCTAGTCAAATATTCAAGTACCTTTATCATAAATTTACAAATTGAGAACATGGACGTCCGAGTTTTTATGGATATTAAATTTTAGAACAATGATATATAACTTTTTGCCAATTGAGTTGACCATTTAAATGGCAAATGATTCTTTCACGAAGTCAAATGAAATATTCGGATATTTATGATGAATTATCTTTTATTGTAGGCTAGGACACAATAGGCTAGTAATAATAATAGGTAATAATAATAAATATTTTACCTAGTTGAATTTGTCTGTATTTGAACAAAACGACGGTATATTTAATTTGATTGCCGAACAAATATGAGATGTCTATGTCAACAGTTCTCGAAAAACACGTTTGCTTACATACAAAATAAAGCGTCAATATTTTATTCAGGACATCATTCCATCAACGTCTAATATCGACCATTAGTTTCATTTTATGTGTACGGCTATGAATAGAACGCAAACGGAAAATTCCACACTTATAGCTAACGCTTTTGATAAGATCTTCTCATTTAGTTAATGTTGCTACCGTATCAACTTTATAAGTTTAATTAAGAGTTCCTTGCTACACCTTTCGCGTTTAGTTTTAGAATATCTTTCACTTTGAATATCTTGCAAGAAAATTAAAAGTTGATGGATAATTATTCTTTACAACGGCCAAGTCACATGAAATTATGCCTTATTGAAGATTTTGGAATTACCTACTTTAATTAAACAAAGAATACTATATTTAATATTAAGTCATACTCAGTTATAATATTATTTATCATCAAATATTTATATAAGTAGGTTCGTAGTTTAAATATCAGAAGTTCTCGTAATAAAAATATAAGTAAGGAAAACTATTCGGGAAAGTAATTAATTAAATTAAATAACAAATTGCTGTGAAACGACAAGATTAAGGGCAATTAACCAGTTTCGTTTAATTGATCACATTTTGAGAGCCGAGACTAATCAATGAATAATTAATTATTTACCGGAAAACGCCGCTGCAAATTGGAATATATTTTACTAATTAAGATTATCCAAACTTATCCTAGATAATATTATTCTAGCTTTTTTAATTTTAGCTTTCTTTTAGTATTGCAAATTAAAATTTAAAAAATTGTACCCTTTTTTCCTCATTATATTCCCGATGAATCTCGCGTACAAGCGAAAAAGCTCGTACCTCACTGCCACTCAAAATGGTTGCGGGCTGCCTAATCGTTTGAAGTACCTCCATAAATATCTCGGATTTCGAGATCGAAATGCACTCAGGGAAGCCATCGCTACTCCGCACGTAGATTGCATCTGCGGGAAATTTATAGACTTTCCCGATATTACCTGCACTTGCATTACTGAGAATGTTGGCACGAATATAATCGTGGAATTCCAAATGGGAAGTATGTTCGGGAACGTTTTATAAACACGATCTTTTAGGGATAAGTCTTGTGAAAGTAGCACAAGAATTTCTAGATAGGAATGCAAGTTTTTTTGCGTTGCGTTTATTTTATTCTTAACTTGATTTCTGGGAATGGAGAGCAAAGAAGCCGAAGGAAATCACCAAACTATGGAAAATACTTACCTTCCAAAAAACCTATTGAAAAAATTGTAAGTTCTAGAAAAATGGAACAAAATATTGCTTCACCTTTATGTAGGGAAAATAAGATAACGTTTTTATCTGAATAATTAGTCACGACTATTATAGCCACTGTCACCATGTAGCAATATTGTTTCATACCTGCTGCTTGCATTATGAAATTTAAATTTTGTAGCTGAAAGGCCCAGTTTTCTGTTGATCATTTATTATTTTATCAGGTTGTGAGCACTCACGCGTGCCTCCTACATTGCCCGCATCTGCCACCAAATGCCCCAAAAATGGGGAAATTCAATTTGCAAGATTAATATCAACTTTTTGGATGCACATTTAAAGTAAACTGATATTGTGAACGAACCGGTTATTTGGTGTGTGGCAATTTTGAACATATTTTTTTTATATTTTTGTACTTCGTCGGAAATACCTTAAAATTCAGAATCATGTACGATCCATACAAAAGATATATCTCTAATCTCATATATTTTACAATTAATATATCTCTAGGTAATTTTTTTTGTTAAATGAAATTCATAATTTTTATTACAGCTCCCCAATTCTACAAGGTATAGGTAAAGGGAAAGAGCACCGCACAAGTTAGAACACTAAACAGCACATTAGACTAGCTATAAACTGTCCCTACCGTTGAAACTTGTGCGGCGAGCTATCTGCCTGAGTCATTTAATTACAGACTGTGACGTCACATTGACGTACTCTACCACGTTCTACTATCAACGTAGGTATAGAGAGGATGGAACTGTAATTCTATCGGATGAACCGATTTGGAAACCAAGAGAGATAGCTAGATTTGGCACCTATCCGATTACCATCTCAGCTACGGGTGCAATCCTGGTCGGATTGCTTGCCAGCTTATTCAATCAAGTCACAAGTTATGATAATTTTTCTTCGGACAAGCTTCGTGAAGCTTTTCAAAGAGGACATTACATTGTTATAAATTTTATGGGTTCAATAAATCGCTAGTAACGGAAATAGCATTTAGGTTATGGTGAGCAATTCCTATCAGAAGGGATGTATTCTTATAATAACTGGCCTTCTCTCTGCGTAATAGTCTAAAGTTCACATGTTCATTCGAAGGCACGGATCATCTTACTTTTCGAACAATCAGGTGATCAGCCTGCAATTTAATAACGAAAAAATTTTTATTTACAACATGGGATATTTACAATAACTAAACTAGAAATAACAACACAAAGTTGTTTTCCCTCGCCGGTAATCGAACCCAGGACCTCCGGGTCGTGAGCCCGTGGTTCAGACCACTAGACCGCGGAGGCAGTTCTATACAATAGTTTCGTCTATACATTACCTACCTCATGCCTCACATCTCGCGGCGCTTTTAAGCCGACGGGTTAATTAGCATAATGCAACACTGCGACTAGCACACAGCTTTTGATTACATTGTCGGCTGCCGCCGGTAACGGAAATCAACCCGGCGCACGGTAGCGGAGTGCTGCAGACAACTTGTGAAATTGCCCCTTTTCTATCACTTTGTTTCCGTGATACCTAATGCTGAAAATAATAATAATAACCCACCTCAAATAGTACTTTGTATGAATTTCTAAATTAATTACCATAATGCAAAACTGCGACTAGCATACAACTTTTGATTACATTGTCGGCTGCCGGCGGTAACGCAAATCGCTCCGGTACACGATAGCGAAAATGCTGCAGATAAGTTTGTGAAACTGTCCATAATTTTTCTCTCAGTCAGTTTTGTCTCTTTTATCTGCTGTTTTTTTAACCATTTTTAAAAGTTTCTAAATTAAAAAACGATAATGCAACATTGAGACCAACTCACAGTTTTCGATTGTCGGCTGCCACCAGTAACGCAAATCAACCTGGCGCAAGAGTCAGGTCTGCATTCTGAAAAAAAAAAAACATCAGCTTACTAAAATGGAGAATTGTGCTATAACCCCATATTTTTCTTTTCCAATATATCCAAAACCATCATAAATGAACCAGCACTAAATCAAGCCTTGCCATTACCGTCAGAGGGTATAAAACTTTCATCATACGCGTAACTTATGTTATCGGGGTATGAATTAATCCCGCAAGAGCTTTATTGCTAAAGTTAGTATTATATTGTTGGGTGTTTTATTATGAAGTTGTTCATTGGATTAGAAAACAATCGCGGAGAAGTATTGAACCGCAAAAGTTTTTTTTGTTCTAGACGTAAGATTCATCTAGATGTTATCGCTCCATTCCTGTTACTGTAGCAAAGTTTAGTTCCAAATATCACCACATGAACAGATAAGTCGGTGGCACTGTACAGTGCGACCGAGATATCCGTTCAGTAAGATGTCAGCGTTGCCATTATATAGCTGTCATCCAATCTGTCATCAATTTGTGTCAGTGCGATCTAACCAAAATTTGAACACCAAAACAGATAAGTCGGTGGCACTGTAAGTAGTGTCTAACCAAACTTGTGCTTGTGTTGTAAAATTGCAGTTTAATTTTTTAATTTTATTTTCTGCTGACCCCAAATTAAAGACTTATTGGACAAATCGGATGTCAACTATTTCATTCTTTATCATTTACTTTTTTTTTTTTTAATATGTAGCAAATTAAAACGTAACTTTGTTACCTATGGGCTTCTTCAGTTTCTAAGTATCTTTAGATTTCCAAATTTTAGTTTTTTAGTTGAATAAGATGATTGTGGAAGTACCTTAGTAGGTACCTAAGTTCGAACACTTTTCACAAACACAAGACAAATCTATACTTGGCACATTCGTTTGATGCATAAATCACAAACAAACCAACACAATGTTAACCAGGGCAAACACCCTTTGCGACAGAGACAGGGACTACATTAGAGGAATTAGTAACTTAGTCCTTTGACCCAACGTGTGTTCACGAAATCTACTTACCTATAAAATTAAAATTGTATTTGGCAGCTGTCTGTACATAGGTGACATAAAAAAACAATAAATTTAGGGGTCTCTATAAAAAACCTTTTTTCAATCTGTATATTTGTAAGTACGTACTTCGCCCAAAAACTACTGCAGGGAACTAAAAACTAATGTTTCGATTTTTTTGAAAACTAATTCAGCTGCAGGTAAAACTGCGGGCTGAAAGCTAGAAGTCCATAAGTCTCAAATAAAATATTCCTGGACCCAGAGAATATCTCTTCAAAAAGCTACGACAGTCTCTGACCCTAGGGACTGGACATGTTTTTGAAACAGGATTAAGGTAATGTTGGTATACAAGAAAAGTACTTAAAAGCGGGAGATATTTTCGTTGTAGCTTAAAACCTTAGAGCAACGCGGCCTTCGTTGCTCTGAGAACCGGATTGTTATGAATGACATAAGATTATCCATAACTTAATTAATAATTGGACAAAATAAAGATAGTTTTGACAATCACTAAACGTATCCTGCCACAGAATTTTTGTAGAAATTTCCCACTGAATAAATCAGCATTATTCGTCGAAAAGCCACATTTAAAATAAATGGCATTGGTCGCGTGCAAGTTTTTCATAAAGCAGCTACTTAAACGACAATATTGTGAAATGAAACAAAGTGCACCATTCAGGATATTGTATATTGGAGAGAATAGTACTATCAGAATGGAATTGACAATTAAACTTATTGCTTTCTGGCAAAAAAAAAGGTTAAATTTAGTACAGCCGAACTGAACTTTTTCATAAAGTAGATCGCTTGGACTACAATACAAATTTTGGCCAATGAAATAAATTACAAGATTCAATCAGAATATTGTCTATGAGTACCTTCTGCGGGAGCGGTAACGCATACAATTCAGCGGTATCTATCCTAAAACATTATCTGAACTTTTTCAAGCAGCCTTGGACGACAAAATATTGCGCATTGGAACAAAGTGCACGGTTCAAAATATCGTCCATGGGTAGGTACTGCGGTCGGTAATGCAGCCATAAGCTTATAATATGTGTGATCCACGCAAAAATATACCGATACAATTCACTCTAGTGGAATGTATCCTAAACTGTTTCAAACAGGCAGCCACTTGGACGACAAATATTGCGGAATGAAACAAAGTGCACGGTTCAAAATATCGTCCATGGGTACTGCGGGAGCGGTAATGCAGCATTATGCTAATGACCCCCGCCTAAATAAAGCCGGCCGGGAAATATGAGAGCCAGCTCCCGGACAAATTACGCCGACTCTCGGCTAATAAAGATGGTAATACTGGCCTAAACAATTTGTAGTTAGTCGCTGTGCATGCGTTCTGTTCTGTTGTTTCATGCATAGTTATTTGTTCGCTTGAACTAGATAACTGGCTGGCTTGGAGCTAAGGGTATACAGCAATTCGTGAAGGTATTACATTTATTATTGTAATTTTAAGTGTAGTTCATCATTATTCTTGGTCTTTTTTTTTAAATATTGGATATTGATTATTGATTTGTAAGATAATATTATAATTGGTATTAATCAATAGCACAACTTCATATCGTCAGAACTTAGGTATAGAACAAAATAAAAATACAAGTGTTTTAAAACTAACACTTTAAACAGATTTAACATAACATTTTAATGCTACAATATAGAAACTTAAAAGAATTAAGTCTAATTAGTGGTTGCCTAAAATAATCCGATATGTAGGTACCTAAGTCCGATAAATCACAATGAGACTACGAGCTCTCATTGTGTGACTGGTGCTATCTGCATACATTTTGGTAGCTTAGTTCGGTATGCTAATCTCCGCTTATCCATTCGCTGAATGTATCTAGGTACTTGCCTACCAAGCTAGCCCTTGCTACAATGTGAGTTTTCAATCACCAAATCACGTTTAAAGGCTTTTATAGTATGT
Source organism: Scrobipalpa atriplicella (assembly GCA_029255725.1). NCBI lineage: Eukaryota > Metazoa > Arthropoda > Insecta > Lepidoptera > Gelechiidae > Scrobipalpa > Scrobipalpa atriplicella. Next base: position 156,266 of record JARACY010000065.1, read on the forward strand.
AGCTGTAACTGAACAACTTTCTTAATGTTACGAACGTCGAAATTTTAAAAAAGTTGGCGTTCATATTATACAATTTATGGTGTCAGTTTCTTGAGTCATTCTGTACAAGACATCTTAATTTTAATATTTTGATCTTGGTACTTTATATTCAGTTTCACGGTCAAAAGTTGTTAAGTTTTAATAGTCTGAAAACTAAACAAACTTATTTTTGCTGAATTCATAATTTACTTACACTGTTATAAGTAGAGCTATAAGAAATAAAATTATATTTTCGTTCTGGGGATATTGATGATAAAAGCAACTAAGAACAATAAATCAATAACCTACCAGTCGTAAGACGTCTGCTCCTAGACAAACACAAATTTATTTTACTGTGTAATAGTCCTATTCCACCTTTTATTTACTACTAAAACAACCTTAGTATAAAACCTGGTTAATGATTATAAAATACTCTTAAAGAGTTGGATTCAGTTCCGATCCAAACAAGCTAAGCTTACAAGAGCGAAGCACTTGCAAAGATTATAAAATATTTCAAAATATTAGGTATTTAGTGTACAATAATCTGTATTTTAAGCGCTAGATTTCACAGGTTTCCAAGCAAAAACTTAGTAAGTAGGTATTCTTTGAATCAAATCAAGGTTTTCTTGGCCTATTTCCATTTGATAAAGATTCCACGAAAACCAATGTTCCCCGCTTCTCAATCTTTTAGGTAAGTATGTCAAACAAAAATGTCTAGACATGACTAGATGTTTGTTTTATTTATTTTAATGATAACTACATTATGTATACCTCACGATAGGTATTTTATTCTAACGTATCGTTCATTTGGTAATGTTATAAATTGCAGTATACATAAATCAAGATTGTTTCGTATCTTTTCCATTACGTTTATGTTGAATTTTAACAGTCAAATTGTTTTACTTGTCATATAAATTAGATACATGATACACCCACTTCCTATTTGGCCTTTGTTTATAAAATATTTTAAAAGCTTAGGCAAATGTTAATTTCCTTTTTAGAGGATATTAGGATAATTTCAGTGTTTTTATAAAGCCCATTTATAAGAATTTAGGGTATAATAATCTGAAATTTATGATCCAAATGGGTTTTGATGAGCTTGTTTATTAATTAATAATGGCTATCCGTGAGGATGTAGGTCGATGTTAACGTAAAATATTAACTATTAGTATGGTGTGGACAGACAAGCCCGATGGTGTAGTGGATAGGGCCACTGCCTCCCGTACAGGGGGATGTATATGAGCTAATGACGATGGTGTGGAAGAAATTATTATTATCATCATCATCTTCATTCAACTAAACAAGCATCAAATCGAACTCTCTGATAACAAAGTTTGTTTAATATTTTTCTACCTAAGGGGATTGGATGTTGTGGCGAGTTAAAACACTATGTTTTATTCAAACTGGCTGCACTGTGAAGCGACCGGATTACTCCTGACTAAACTGGTCACACAAACCTATTGTTTAGAATTCGATACCGAATGCTGAAAGAGGAAAAATCTATGTGAGGTGATCTCTCCTTGAAGTTCACTCCGGGTATCAAAATCACAGACTTTCCTGTGGATTAGTTCAACTGAAAGAACCATCGATATTTGGTGGTTGCCTTGAGTAGGACCGCTTGGCTTGCGACCCTCCCTTCGAAGTCCAGGGCTTAATTAGCTTACTACTTGCTTTTCCTTCTAAAATGCCAGTTGGCGTTTCATTTAATTTCTAGGTGAACTAGCTCTATCATCTTGTCCATCATCGATTACAATGCCACACAAAATTATAATAAGTCCATCTATACTGCCATCCTTTTCTGTTCGCTCAAGACTGAAAATGACGGGTATGGTTTTATTTCAGTTAAATCTTGTTTACGCCGAATTGTGGCCATTGTCTCAACTCGACCACAATAAGTCAAGATCTAACAGAGTAATCTTACGATGCCGATAACTTGTGATGAGTGCCATCATCAAAATCATCGCATTCGACAATAATGACTTAATTTGGTTTAACAGCATGTAAATCCGGATTTATAAGCCGCAGGGTATGACATAAAAAAATAAATTTAATTCCCCGACGAAGTCCTAACTTTACGACTCAGTCAAGTCATTAAAAACATGGAAATGGGAGAAGAAATTACATTGTGAGCATCTAGTAAAAAAGAGAATTTTAGGGGTTTCTGAGAGAGTCTTTTTTTTAAGCAGGATATAGGACAAGATAACGAATGTTGTAGGTACGTATTGAATAAAAACGAAATAAAAAAAGCATAAGGTGATAACAGTGTTCAAGTTTTGAGACTCATTGTGGTTTTAAAGAGTAAAGAGCACGAAACCGTAAACTATTTTAAATTGTTCCTCTTACCTAACAAAAACCTTCTACTGAGTGGACTTTTCCATTTTACCAAGTGCTACGGAAATTTATGCTCGCAAAACGTAGTGTTTTCTTTTCATTTTGAAAAGCACGTTCATTTTTGCTGCGGATTGAATTTATAAATTATAAACTAATAGGTACGAGTATATCTGCTTTCCACACCACAATGTTACCCAAGGCTGAATTTTTTTCCCTATCCTATCCTATCCTTTTTTTTTCACGTGGTAAATATAAAACTTTATAATGAAGATAAGTATTTTTTTGAAAATGCGTCCAGTAGTTTAAGAGAGTAATCATAACATACAAAGATTTTTCCTTTTTAGTAATAGTGTAAAAACTATAATTTGCAATAAATCATAATATTAGTAAATATGTTCTATTATATTCTATTCCATTACTGAGCATAAACCCCCGTAATCTGAAGGTATTTGCCATTAGGTATCGCCACGCTTGGCAAGTGGTTTCTGTTGCCCGTTCCTAGACAGCAGCTTTTACGACATCCGTGCAAAGGTTTGAGATGGATGATGCTATTCGGACCCAGCACCACACCACAAAATATAATCTATACAGCAGTGGACGACCACGTCGCCCACACATTGCTCCTTACTAAGTCACCGGTCCCTCATCGATTTAGCAGGAATATAAATTAGTTTAATGTGATTGTGAGTAAGTTTACTTTATTCAATGAGTTTTGAGATCCATCTTCAAAGTTTCAATTACTCAGCTCCTGAATCTACAGAAGACAAACGCTTTGCATTCACATTGAATAGGAATTTGTAAGTAATATATTCCGAAAGTTATCAGTATAATTTTCAGTGTAATTCATTTCGCCATAGGTATAATTCAGAAAGAAAAAATGAGTTTGTACTTTTGAGACAAAAGGGGAAAGAAATGATGATCGATAGGTTTACATGCGAAACTAAATTGATTTTCTTTTTATTGTAAGCTCACAACAAACTTTATCTCTCATAAGGGAATTTGAAAGACTCACAAGTGCAGCCAAAGTAAAATACCCAGAAGATTTCCAGCGCTAGAAAAGCTGAAACCACACAGGTTTGCCTTTTGACTGAATGCGTCTTTCCATGTTTGTCCGATACTTGAGGTACGCACACTCCATTTCAACATGATATGGAACAAGAGACTGAATGGCTCTTGCGAAACATCTGTATACTTTTTTTTCTGAAAGCAGCGGGATTGAATAACAAAGTGCGCTCTTTGATCGGCCGTTGAAAGCTGTTTTGTGAACGCTTTTTTGCTCTTCGGATGGTTTAAATGTGAGGCTTTTTTGCTTTTAAGGTACAATTTATTAAAACTGATTGGCATGACCGATTTACTGAAATTACCGAATAAGTTGAGTACTTACAGATGATAAAATTATGAGAAAGCTCTACAATAAGAAAGTAGTTAGGTATGTAGGAATAAATAAAATAAAAATGTAAAAGAAAAAGCGCTGATGGCTCCCCATACGCGCACAATAATGCACGCAATCGGAAAAGCTAATAAAAACAATCGTATCGGTTAACGAGATACGTCAGCTGTGATATCCGCAATGCACACATTCTACTCATTTCCAATGGATCCAATAAACATTGTTGACATGCGGAATTGGCGCGCGAATGACAGATCAAGTTTTGGGAATCTGTGCGATGGCGAAGGGTATACACGCATTTTATGGGACGCACAACGTGATTCGATTTGAATAAAGGGTATAGATATCGGTTGGTTCGGCCTCGGCGATAGAAAGAGCTTAGGTACATACAACTTTGAAGAAAAACAAAAGAACGATAATAGCTTTTGTATGATCAAAGAAAAACTTCTATGATGAAAGTAAATAATAACATATACTCATGAGCCATTAAAAAGTAAGTATTATTCGAGTATTTTTGAAAACTGCATGCGTTTCTATTCAGAATAACAAACAGTGGTTTTATCGCAAGTCATTATTTAAGCACCCATTTGCACATATTAAAACTGGAATAACAAAGAGAATCTTAAGAAAATTATAATGCCTGCAATAAAAATGCGATTAAACCGGGATCTTTGCTGAAAATTCACCTACCCACATCTGAGATAAAATATACTGTGGGTGCCGCCGTTCTAAGCGAGACGTTATAATAAATATTTCAGAGTTTATTGCTCCTCTTATTTGACGACGGGGGTCTAATGACCAATTTAACGCTTATGAAGTGCAAATTCTCTGTCATACTGTGAAACGAGACATTATAATACCCAATTTCAGCTTCAGAAAGAATATAAATGGGCCACGCACCTGGGGGATCTCACTTCCCTTCACGTTTTTTTCTCCGCAGTCTTATTTTAATTTTATCTTCTCACAGGTAGCGCCATAGTAGCGCAATCTTATTCACTGTCGCTTTTTATGTGTTATTCTGTTTTTAAATTGAAAGTATTATAAAGTGAAAGTCGATTTAATAGTTTTTAAGGTCGTTTTAGATCAATGTATAAAGTATCCCCTAACAGTGACGAGTAGATAGGTAAACTTATGTGATAAAAATTATATTATTGCCAACTTAAGTTTTGACTGATCATGCATTAAATTTATGTATGTTATCAGATAACTTTTTTTAATATCAAAATCGTTGTTTCCAGTCGCACCTTGATGTCACACTATAAATTTAAAGTCAATCAATATGTATCTAGTTATTCAATTTTAGTTACTCCTTCGGCAAAAGAACGATTTTGATATTAAAAAAAGTTATCTGATAACATACATAAATTTAATGCATGATCAGTCAAAACTTAAGTTGGCAATAATATAATTTTTATCACATAAGTTTACCTATCTACTCGTCACTGTTAGGGGATACTTTATACATTGATCTAAAACGACCTTAAAAACTATTAAATCGACTTTCACTTTATAATACTTTCAATTTAAAAACAGAATAACACATAAAAAGCGACAGTGAATAAGATTGCGCTACTATGGCGCTACCTGTGAGAAGATAAAATTAAAATAAGACTGCGGAGAAAAAAACGTGAAGGGAAGTGAGATCCCCAGGTGCGTGGCCCATTTATATTCTTTCTGAAGCTGAAATTGGGTATTATAATGTCTCGTTTCACAGTATGACAGAGAATTTGCACTTCATAAGCGTTAAATTGGTCATTAGACCCCCGTCGTCAAATAAGAGGAGCAATAAACTCTGAAATATTTATTATAACGTCTCGCTTAGAACGGCGGCACCCACAGTATATTTTATCTCAGATGTGGGTAGGTGAATTTTCAGCAAAGATCCCGGTTTAATCGCATTTTTATTGCAGGCATTATAATTTTCTTAAGATTCTCTTTGTTATTCCAGTTTTAATATGTGCAAATGGGTGCTTAAATAATGACTTGCGATAAAACCACTGTTTGTTATTCTGAATAGAAACGCATGCAGTTTTCAAAAATACTCGAATAATACTTACTTTTTAATGGCTCATGAGTATATGTTATTATTTACTTTCATCATAGAAGTTTTTCTTTGATCATACAAAAGCTATTATCGTTCTTTTGTTTTTTCTTCAAAGTTGTATGTACCTAAGCTCTTTCTATCGCCGAGGCCGAACCAACCGATATCTATACCCTTTATTCAAATCGAATCACGTTGTGCGTCCCATAAAATGCGTGTATACCCTTCGCCATCGCACAGATTCCCAAAACTTGATCTGTCATTCGCGCGCCAATTCCGCATGTCAACAATGTTTATTGGATCCATTGGAAATGAGTAGAATGTGTGCATTGCGGATATCACAGCTGACGTATCTCGTTAACCGATACGATTGTTTTTATTAGCTTTTCCGATTGCGTGCATTATTGTGCGCGTATGGGGAGCCATCAGCGCTTTTTCTTTTACATTTTTATTTTATTTATTCCTACATACCTAACTACTTTCTTATTGTAGAGCTTTCTCATAATTTTATCATCTGTAAGTACTCAACTTATTCGGTAATTTCAGTAAATCGGTCATGCCAATCAGTTTTAATAAATTGTACCTTAAAAGCAAAAAGCCTCACATTTAAACCATCCGAAGAGCAAAAAAGCGTTCACAAAACAGCTTTCAACGGCCGATCAAAGAGCGCACTTTGTTATTCAATCCGCTGCTTTCAGAAAAAAAAGTATACAGATGTTTCGCAAGAGCCATTCAGTCTCTTGTTCCATATCATGTTGAAATGGAGTGTGCGTACCTCAAGTATCGGACAAACATGGAAAGACGCATTCAGTCAAAAGGCAAACCTGTGTGGTTTCAGCTTTTCTAGCGCTGGAAATCTTCTGGGTATTTTACTTTGGCTGCACTTGTGAGTCTTTCAAATTCCCTTATGAGAGATAAAGTTTGTTGTGAGCTTACAATAAAAAGAAAATCAATTTAGTTTCGCATGTAAACCTATCGATCATCATTTCTTTCCCCTTTTGTCTCAAAAGTACAAACTCATTTTTCTTTCTGAATTATACCTATGGCGAAATGAATTACACTGAAAATTATACTGATAACTTTCGGAATATATTACTTACAAATTCCTATTCAATGTGAATGCAAAGCGTTTGTCTTCTGTAGATTCAGGAGCTGAGTAATTGAAACTTTGAAGATGGATCTCAAAACTCATTGAATAAAGTAAACTTACTCACAATCACATTAAACTAATTTATATCCTGCTAAATCGATGAGGGACCGGTGACTTAGTAAGGAGCAATGTGTGGGCGACGTGGTCGTCCACTGCTGTATAGATTATATTTTGTGGTGTGGTGCTGGGTCCGAATAGCATCATCCATCTCAAACCTTTGCACGGATGTCGTAAAAGCTGCTGTCTAGGAACGGGCAACAGAAACCACTTGCCAAGCGTGGCGATACCTAATGGCAAATACCTTCAGATTACGGGGGTTTATGCTCAGTAATGGAATAGAATATAATAGAACATATTTACTAATATTATGATTTATTGCAAATTATAGTTTTTACACTATTACTAAAAAGGAAAAATCTTTGTATGTTATGATTACTCTCTTAAACTACTGGACGCATTTTCAAAAAAATACTTATCTTCATTATAAAGTTTTATATTTACCACGTGAAAAAAAAGGATAGGATAGGATAGGGAAAAAAATTCAGCCTTGGGTAACATTGTGGTGTGGAAAGCAGATATACTCGTACCTATTAGTTTATAATTTATAAATTCAATCCGCAGCAAAAATGAACGTGCTTTTCAAAATGAAAAGAAAACACTACGTTTTGCGAGCATAAATTTCCGTAGCACTTGGTAAAATGGAAAAGTCCACTCAGTAGAAGGTTTTTGTTAGGTAAGAGGAACAATTTAAAATAGTTTACGGTTTCGTGCTCTTTACTCTTTAAAACCACAATGAGTCTCAAAACTTGAACACTGTTATCACCTTATGCTTTTTTTATTTCGTTTTTATTCAATACGTACCTACAACATTCGTTATCTTGTCCTATATCCTGCTTAAAAAAAAGACTCTCAGAAACCCCTAAAATTCTCTTTTTTACTAGATGCTCACAATGTAATTTCTTCTCCCATTTCCATGTTTTTAATGACTTGACTGAGTCGTAAAGTTAGGACTTCGTCGGGGAATTAAATTTATTTTTTTATGTCATACCCTGCGGCTTATAATCCGGATTTACATGCTGTTAAACCAAATTAAGTCATTATTGTCGAATGCGATGATTTTGATGATGGCACTCATCACAAGTTATCGGCATCGTAAGATTACTCTGTTAGATCTTGACTTATTGTGGTCGAGTTGAGACAATGGCCACAATTCGGCGTAAACAAGATTTAACTGAAATAAAACCATACCCGTCATTTTCAGTCTTGAGCGAACAGAAAAGGATGGCAGTATAGATGGACTTATTATAATTTTGTGTGGCATTGTAATCGATGATGGACAAGATGATAGAGCTAGTTCACCTAGAAATTAAATGAAACGCCAACTGGCATTTTAGAAGGAAAAGCAAGTAGTAAGCTAATTAAGCCCTGGACTTCGAAGGGAGGGTCGCAAGCCAAGCGGTCCTACTCAAGGCAACCACCAAATATCGATGGTTCTTTCAGTTGAACTAATCCACAGGAAAGTCTGTGATTTTGATACCCGGAGTGAACTTCAAGGAGAGATCACCTCACATAGATTTTTCCTCTTTCAGCATTCGGTATCGAATTCTAAACAATAGGTTTGTGTGACCAGTTTAGTCAGGAGTAATCCGGTCGCTTCACAGTGCAGCCAGTTTGAATAAAACATAGTGTTTTAACTCGCCACAACATCCAATCCCCTTAGGTAGAAAAATATTAAACAAACTTTGTTATCAGAGAGTTCGATTTGATGCTTGTTTAGTTGAATGAAGATGATGATGATAATAATAATTTCTTCCACACCATCGTCATTAGCTCATATACATCCCCCTGTACGGGAGGCAGTGGCCCTATCCACTACACCATCGGGCTTGTCTGTCCACACCATACTAATAGTTAATATTTTACGTTAACATCGACCTACATCCTCACGGATAGCCATTATTAATTAATAAACAAGCTCATCAAAACCCATTTGGATCATAAATTTCAGATTATTATACCCTAAATTCTTATAAATGGGCTTTATAAAAACACTGAAATTATCCTAATATCCTCTAAAAAGGAAATTAACATTTGCCTAAGCTTTTAAAATATTTTATAAACAAAGGCCAAATAGGAAGTGGGTGTATCATGTATCTAATTTATATGACAAGTAAAACAATTTGACTGTTAAAATTCAACATAAACGTAATGGAAAAGATACGAAACAATCTTGATTTATGTATACTGCAATTTATAACATTACCAAATGAACGATACGTTAGAATAAAATACCTATCGTGAGGTATACATAATGTAGTTATCATTAAAATAAATAAAACAAACATCTAGTCATGTCTAGACATTTTTGTTTGACATACTTACCTAAAAGATTGAGAAGCGGGGAACATTGGTTTTCGTGGAATCTTTATCAAATGGAAATAGGCCAAGAAAACCTTGATTTGATTCAAAGAATACCTACTTACTAAGTTTTTGCTTGGAAACCTGTGAAATCTAGCGCTTAAAATACAGATTATTGTACACTAAATACCTAATATTTTGAAATATTTTATAATCTTTGCAAGTGCTTCGCTCTTGTAAGCTTAGCTTGTTTGGATCGGAACTGAATCCAACTCTTTAAGAGTATTTTATAATCATTAACCAGGTTTTATACTAAGGTTGTTTTAGTAGTAAATAAAAGGTGGAATAGGACTATTACACAGTAAAATAAATTTGTGTTTGTCTAGGAGCAGACGTCTTACGACTGGTAGGTTATTGATTTATTGTTCTTAGTTGCTTTTATCA